>PVHP010010688.1:0-47008 GCA_004024765.1 Zapus hudsonius | reverse complement strand
TCCAGAGGCATGGCCAGGAGAACCTGGCTGAATACTAGGCTATCCATGGTCCCCTGTCACAAGGACTGATCCAGACGAACAATGGAGGAGGTTATCCAGTGGAGGGGGGAGGGGAGGGCAGTGGGGAATTGGGGATAACAACTCATTGTTTGCCCACTAAATGTTGTAACTCATTATGGACAATAAAGTAAAAAAAAAATGTATTAATATCAGTTAATTATAGACAATAAGAATATAATAAAAATAGAAAATGCTTAGGAAGACAAGATACTAAAACAGTCATTACATTATAAGTGAATTATATTGGCAATAATGATTAATTTGAAATCAATAACTTCAATGTAACTTTGTGACTTACATCAAAACATCTAAGCATTGTAGTATGTGGAGACTCTACCAAAAACAACAACCAAATGTGTCTTCTCTTTATACTTTCCACTCTGATCCTATAGCTCAATGTGTTACCCTAAAAAATGAAGACAGACAAAATTTGGGCTGGGTAGATGGTTATAACATCACTGGTAACTTGTTAAGATCTCATCAACATATAATAATTTATACTTATGAACTTGGTTCTGGTTAGAACAAATCACATATATCATTGATCAAAGAAATGAAGAAAACTTGTATGATCATTACTAGTAGATATTAGAATAATGATACGTTCCTTGAGTTTTGTTAGTCATCTACCAACCAGTCATCAAATCATAGACATCTATATGACTTCAGCATCATATTTGGTAAACTATTAAACTAAAGAGGAGATCTTCTTGGGCTTCATGAATTTTTTTAAATAAAAAAACTTCAAAAGAAAATGTAATACTCCTCCTGAAGAAGGGTGATAAAGTATGCACAATGGAATAGAAAGGATCCTTGGTTAAAAGGTTTACTAAAGCAAATTAACATGCCAAGCACAACTGGTAACTTTGCAGTAAAGAATTGTTTCACTCTCACTCACTTTATAAAAGGAAGAGTTCAGTCCAATTAAATATTAATGAAACAAAAGATCAAGGCTTTATGTTTTAGATCAAGTTCAAGACTGGGCATGAGCTAATGATCCAACAGTTCATATGAATATTAAGCTTTCAGTAGAAGAATAAACCAGAATCGCATTTTTAATGGATTATACCTTAATTTAGTTGACTGATAGCCAATTTTACTGAATTTGATTAAGAAGCTGATTGGTATTTAGCATAACAATATGCAATCCCACACACACACTGAAAAGTCATCAAATAATGATGACCCACTTTTCCGATATTATTTTAACCAGTTAGTAGATATGCTGATGAATTCTTTTTACTACATTAAGTTGATATTTGTTGTTCTTTTCCCAAATCTTTTACCTTCACCCCTATGTGTATTTGAAAAGTCATGCATACAAATTGAATAACTATTCTTTCTTTCACACAAAATATGTTACATTCTTAAAGGGATGATTTTAGTCTTAGTTATCAGTGAGGAAGACAGTGCATATATTAATCATTTAAAATTAAAAATCTTTCCAGAACCCTCTCCAGAAACAGGAGAAAGGAATTTTATTTCAAAAACTGACAGGGAGAAGAGAGGTTAATCTAGCTCCAGGCAGAATGCCTCTCTGAAGCAACTGGTGAAATGTTCAGGAGACCTGGAAAGCGGGGGAGAGGACCAGTGAAAATAATAACCAGCTCTTTATGCCAAGAGCTAACACCTCTGTAGGTGAGATAAAGCCCTAGACTCTCAATCCATCCTTAGTTCAGAGGCCTGTGGCCATACTTCCCCTGAGAAGGCCCCTCGTCCATCACTACAATCAGTCCAACCAAAGCATTTTATCCATTTATTTATGTTCAACTTGTCAACAGCATTTTACAAGGCAAAGGCAGACAGAGCTGCTTCTAAAAAGCCCAGGGGATCTCTTATTCCTTTGAAGCAAAATGACTTGAAGTCATTTTTGTAAAACTACTAATAAAAAATAAAAAACGCTCTGAGTACCATTTTATTGGCTGAATTATAATGAAGCTTTCCAAGTACCTGCCAGAGTAATATGATGAAATATAGGGAAACACAAGGGGAAATACAGAGGCTAGATACAAGATAATTTACTATTTCATGAGCCCATTTTCATTTGAATAACCTACTGTTTGCTTGTGGTATCTGGAATTTTGGCAAAATTAAAAATGGAATGTGAAATTAGACTATAAGTTTTACTAAAATATTTATGGAAAGAAGCCACAGGGGCAAGAATTTCTATGTCCTCTTGAAGAGTGCATGAATCCTGTTTGGCATTTGGTTAGCCTATATTTTACACTTTGAAGAGCTGCTGTATGATTCCATTGTGCTCACTATTTTACACACCATGCATTTTACAGTTATTGCCATATCATGGATGCTGAATGTTTGTTGCATGAGCTAATGAATCATTCCTAGACCAAGAAGTCTCACCTTTGAGTCAATGGAAGAAATTTAGCAAATCTATGAGCCCCCTAAAACGATATAGAAAATGTTTGTGTTGATACAAACATTGATTTTTATCCCTAAGGATAAACTATATATTTCATAAGATTTGCAAAGGGCACCCTGACCTCCCATTTATTAAAGATTGTTACTTTCCACTGAAACAATAAAGATGATTGTTAAGACAGAAAAATACAAGGAAAAGCTTGGGACTTGACAAAAACCTCCAAGAGTCTCATATTTCACAGCACTTTGGTAAAAGATTTTCTGTTACTTTATAAAAAATAAAGCAATGATATCATGATGATCCATTTTCAAATTGTGCTGAGATCTCATCCAATGCAGTTGTATGGGGAAAATCACAGTAATAAGAGTTACACCATTTGGATAGTGATAGTGTTACTCTGTGTAGATCATCACATGATCATGTATACATCAAAAAGGAGACAATGTGTGTTCTTTATTAGAATTAATATATGGGTTCAAAAAGTTGCCAAGTTACAAAATCAATATTCTAAACCAAAGAAAAATGTGATAAATTGAAGAGAATGAAAGTGCATGTACTTTAAAAGAAACTGTTCACTAAACATAAATTATTAAAACATCAGAAAAATTTATGCAAAATATATTTTATTTACAACTACCAAAGAACAGAGAATAAATATAAAACACATGGATATTTCACACAATAAGTACAAAATAAGTCAGAGAGAAAGTTAAGGTAGTTTCCTTTAACAGAGCATAAAACAAGGTAACTGAAAACAACAAAGCAATTGTGATTATATTTAAATTCACTATAGTTAAATTAATGATTCATTTATTAAAAGGTATAAGCTAAACTCAATACACAAAAATGATAAAAATATAGACTATGTTTAAAACATTAAGAACCAATAGTAATATTGGAGCCCATGTGGAAACTCAGTCCATGGTTACTTGTTACTAGCGATTGTCATTGCCAGGGTAATCCTGAAGAGGGAACTATACTAGACCTCACAGGTATCAAGCCTGGTCACAATACTTGGCCAAAATTAAAGCATTTTTAATATTCCAATGCAGAAATTTAGAAGCTGCTAATAGCTCAACACTAAATAGACTTAAAACACCCATGGCTCAGTGAACTTTGCAGAGAGGGGGGCAGAAAGACTGTAAAAATCATGGTGGGGGACTATCCATAGACATTGCCCCTCACCCCCCAGTGACTTACTGCTGTTCTCAATAAACACATAGCCCTCAATCCCCATGGAGCATACCAGCAATCTCTCTGAGGAGAGCCTATAGTGAAGTGGGGCCAGGGAGGAAGGAAACAGAGGTACCAACACATGATTCGTGTATACCAAATTTCTATTTAATAATAAAATTAATAAAGAATCCAAAATCCACCTTTTTGTTTTATTATTTTACTTCAATTCATTTCCATTCCCTCTTATGAATTCAATCATTAAACAAATAGTTGCTTTCTTTGTGTGCTACAAAATAATTAAGATTTAAGTCTGTTGTGAATAGGAGAAAGCAAATGCTTGTAGAAAGTTGGCAGAGAAAATAATGTGAAAGAGAGAGAGCTCATCGTAAGCATAGGACAGCAAACTGTGACCAGTCACTAAAGTGAGGCCAAAGAAAACCACAAACTGTAAACCTTGGACAAATAAATGATCATTTTATTAAACCTTATCTCAGCTAATTCCTATCCATATAGAAATAAAACAAATATTTAAAAAATAAGTGCCAGGCATTCATTATATTTCTTAGCATTAGGATTAATGATTCACTTAATGCTGAACATTTATGATATAATAATATTTATAAATAAAGATAAGACATATAAGGAATGCATTTTCATGTGCATGATGAGCATCTCTTATCCAGAGGTCTACGTTTTGCAGCCCTCCTCCCCAGCCCCAGAGTAGTTTATAGCAGCTAAAGATTGCTGGGAGCAGGGAGTCAGATTGACCAGTGATGTAGTCACTGGAAAGTTGTCCATTCCACAATAGATAACCTTCCGCCCATGATTATGCAAAACCCTAAAATAACTAACTCAATATGTTAAAAACAGGATGAATTAAGATGGGGATTAGTGAGGACAAAGGATGCTGAAGAAAGGGAATAAAGGGTAAGAGAAGGTAACTGGGAAAAAATAAGATCAAAATACAATTGATCTGTGTATAAAAATGTCAAAGAAGAAAAGCACAATTTTTTAAAGTGTGTGTTTTCATTTAAATTCTGACTCAAAGTGTTATTATTTTACAAAGTATTTGTTCAATCACTTAACAAGTTTTTAAAAATGCTTATATCACTCATAAAATCACAGTTTGTGTGTATTTCTGATAATCTGAATATTTCATTTTTATTATGTGATCGTCTCCATATCTAATAATGATTTTTGTTTAAATGGATTTTGCATCAGATTTATATTATTGTGCTAATATGTTCTTTTACTTTTACATCATAAGTTTCAATTCCTAATTTTTAAAACAGCAACAATTAGCTGATAAGTGCTATCTATGTTTTATCCATTTGTAACTTTATTTATTTCATTTTATTTATTTTTAAACTATTTTTTCTTCTATCTTTTCACTTTCTGGTTGTTGTTGAATAACTAATTTTCTAATGTTCTATTTCATCTGTGTTAGAACTAGCTACAGGCCCTTTCTTCCTTTTGGGGGAATCAGTTTTTGAATTACAACAGATACACCAAATTTATCTATGTCAAAAAATACTATATTAAATTTTTTTTGACAATGTGAGGGCCTCAGTTAATGCTCCCAACTTCCCTCTTGTTGGCTAGACTTTTGTCCTTAACCATTTAACCTCACAAAAATGATTTTGTTTTCACATGGTTAGTAATAATTTAGATGTATTCTATATCGTTTTTATCATTCATTCCTCCCAGTTTGCTCTTGGAATCATTTTACTTGAACTGGAAAGGCACCTTCTTTACTTATTGTTTGGAACTTAGCAAACAACTTAACATGCTTCATGGCATTTTCATGCAGTGCACCTTGTTCTTATGCATCCCACTCACACAGGGTATTCCCTCATCTACTTCACCTGCTCTCAGCGGGTTTCCCTGTTCCCCACAAGTAGACCCCCTTCTGCTTTCAAGTCCCATTACCCTTTTCCTTAAGATCTCTTCCTCTCCTTGCATCCCTTTTCTACTTTCCTCTCTCTCTCTCTCTCTCTCTCTGTCTCTCTCTGTCTCTCTCTGTCTCTCTCTCTCTCTCTCTCTCTCTCTCTCTCTCTCTCTCTCTCTCACACACACACACACACACACACATAAACACACTTAAATCTAGATTCTGGTGTGGCTTATTTCAGTTAAAATAATAATTTCTAATTCCATCCATTTGATTGCAACAATTATGACCTCCTTCAATTTCAAAGCTGAATGAAATTCCATATGTGGATATGAAGCAGATTTTCCTTTGATGATATTCTGATGAGATTGTTATCTGATTCTGTTTGATTTATGATGCTTTTTTCAAGCTGGGAGGATAAAATGACACAGAAATCAAAGGTGTTTGTTTGCAATGCCTGCCAGCCTGGGTGCAATTCCCCAGTATCCACATAAAAAGTAAGATGCTCAAAGTGGCCCATGCATCTGGAGTTTGTTTCCAAGGACAAGAAGCCTTGATGATATGATCATACACTCTCTCTTTCTCTTTGTCTGTCTGTCTCTCTCTCTCTCTCTCTCTGTGTGTGTGTCTTTACTCTCTCTCTTCTCTCTTCTCTCTCTTTCACACACACACACACACACACACACACACACACACACACACACACACACACACACACACTTCCTCCCTACCTCCCGATCTCTCTCCTTGCAAATAAAAAGCATTATAAATGAAATGAAGTGAAATAAAAATTTACGATGTCTTTTCTTTATCCTAATTTCTGGCTTTTTGTTTTTTTTACATCCTAGGTTGGACCTGATTTTAATTCAGAACGTGGTGACTTTCCTTTCACTGTCCATGGCTGCTGATGCTGATACTGAGGAGAATCTGTGAAGTTACTACTCTTGGTATCTTTCAACTGGTCTCTTCTAGAAAATGCCCAGACAATATTTATTCTTATGTTACTTGTGTTCTCATTTTTCTTATTTCTCCTTCTGGAACTCCAATTAAACAGATGTTGGACTTGCTTATAATCCTATTCCATAGTGTTTTATCTCTATTTTATGGTTCTCTCCTCTGCCTACTTCTGTTTTTATTTTAGATAATTTCTTCTATTAAATCTTGCTGTTCATTAATGCACCCATTTTTTTCATCTAATCAGCTGCTAAGTGCATTCATTGACTCATTAACTTTTATTTTCAATTATTTTATCTTTTCTTAGGTAGTTTGTTTGTTTAATTTTTTAAAACTGTTTGTTCTGTTTCTTTTTAATTGTTCTCCACCCCCTGAAGATCTTGTGAAGCCTGCTGTCTTTTGAACACAGATAGTATCCCATAGGAAGCCAGGTGTGAATCACGGCTATAGTATTTGAAGGTCAGTCTTACTAGCTCATCTTCGAAGGGAATTTCCTCATTTCAGTGCTTGTGATACTGTAAAGGCTGAGCTGGGACTAGAACTTAGATAATACCCAGCAAATTTCAATGTACCTCAGAACTTAAGGAGTACCTGAATTCTTGTCTATAAAATTAAAGAATTATAATTATAGCCCACCAGAGGATAAGGTATAGCGGGAGACTTTATTTAAAAGAAAGTGGGAAGTTACAGAGATCTCCAGCCGCCAGTGTGGAGAGAACACATGGGAGAGGTTTTAGCTAAAATCTATGCTGTTCAGCTAAACAAGCAAAAGAAGAAAAGATTAACAGAGGGCTCCCATCATGAGGAAAAGTTCATGTGGGAAAAATCTTGAGTCCCTCCTCACCCCAACCATTAGGCAGGGATGAGGAAAGGCCTTACCTCCCTAAGGCCTGGAAAATCAGAAATTCTTCTCCTAGGGAGCCATTCAGAGGGAGAGGTAGAGAGAGAGGGGGAGAGGGAGAGGGAGAGAGAGACAGAGAGACAGAGAGACAGAGACAAGGAGAGAGAGAGATTGGATATTGTTTTAGTGACTTTTTAAGACCTCCACCAGATAAGTCAGAGACAGCTGGTTGGTCCATACCTGACCAATCAGTTTTAGCATCTAAGTTTGAGCTCTAGCTAGATACCTCCCACTCATGGGGAGTGGAGGTCAGGTCTGGAATATGTGAACTTGCCTGCAACTGTCACAATCTATTAATTGTATGTTTAATTATTTATTGACTCAAAGTCCTCATGTTCAGTCAGCTGTATTTTTGTTTTGGCATTTATTTGTGTGAATTCTTAGAGGTCACATTAGCAAGAATTCTACAGAGCAATTATTTTCTTTTGCATGGCACCTTGACACATGACCTCTTTCAATGAAACTGGCACCACAGGGCTGGAGACGTGACTGTCAGGTGTCTGCAGGGACCACCCCTTCCCTTCCAGCCCCTCCCCTTGAATGGGAGGTGTCTAGCTAGAGCTACAACCTAGGTGCTAAAATTATTGGTCAGATATGAACCAATCAGCTGTCTCTCTGACTCACCTGGGGAGGACTTAAAACTAGCTTTCCCCACATGGCAATGGAGTAGAAAGAGGGCTGAATTTCCAGGCCTTAGGAAGGTAAGGCCTATCTCCCCATCCCAGCTATTGGCTGGGGTGGGGGGCAGGCTCCAAACTTTTTCCCTCATGAAACTCTCCTTCTACTAATGGGAGCTTTCTGTTATCTTTTCTTTACTGCTTATTTAGCTAAATAATACAAGTTCTGTTAAACTCTGACAAGTGTTCTCCCCACACTGGTGGCTGGAGAACTCTGTAACTTCTCCCACATGGTGACTGGGAAATTTCCCCATCCAACTCCCCTTTGCTAATTTAATAAATTAGAATAAATGTGTAATTAAAATTTAATTCTGTCCCTGTGTACAATTCTTTGGCATTAGAGGACACGAACTTGGAGTAGGAGGAGGGGGAAGTGAGGAATCCAAAACTCTCTCTCTCCCCAGTGTTGCTTACAAATATTAATTATCAGAAATCCGTATCAGAGAGATGGCTCAGCAGTTAAGGCACTTGCCTCCAGTGCCTAAGGCACCCGGTTCAATTCCTCAATACCCACATAAGCCAGACCCACAAGGTGGTGGCCCTGGCATGCTCTCTCTCGCGGGCACTCTCCTCTCCCTCCCTCCCTCCCTCCCTCCCTCCCTCCCTCCCTCTCTCTCTCTCTCTCTCTCTCTCTCTCTCTCTCTCTCTCCTTGAAAATGAATAAATAAAATATTTTTTTAAAAAAGAAACTGGCACCACAATGTGTTTTATATTTTAGGAAGTGCAGGTGAAGTGATTTTTTCTTACAAATCATCAACAGCAACTTGTGCTCATTATGCCTCAAAGCATATCTCCCCTCTGCTCAGCTCAGTGAAGACACTGTCTTGTATCACAGGGGTAGGGGTGCTTTTCTACTCTCTTCACTTTGTGGCTGGTTCCCAAAGGATTCCCACCTCTCCCAAACAGATGGAGGCTGCCTGACTCATATCCACTTTCCTGAGTAAACTTAGATTGTCTGAGGATGGAAATGATGTCTAATGATGCTTTGGTCGCTGGTGGATTTTTTGTTGTTTGTAAGTTAAGTGAAAGATTATATTATAATTGTCCATAAATTTAAGCAAAGAACAAGTCCCTAAGCAACAGGAGCTATTGTGGCTGCTAGATCCCCTTGCCACACTTCCACAGAAAGGGTCTTTAAGACACAGCAAGCCCCAGTGGATTTTAACAGTGTGTTAGTTACACCATTACAGGCCAAATGAGCTCTGTACACAATGATTATCCTTGTCTCCCCAAATTTCCTGAGGGTGAGGCAGAAGTGAGTGAGTATTGTGCACATGGATCCCTGTTAAACTTCAGGATTTTTTACTAAAATTACTTAAAGAATTTTAAATATTTAAATTATTAAATTATTTCAAATAACCCCCTCCCACCATCCTCTTTTGTCTCCCCTTCCACAGCCCTATTCTAAACACTCTGTTTTCCTCCTATTCCCTTTTTTATATCAATGTCTGTTTGTCCTTCTCCATCATGCCTGACAACACAGTGACAGGTCTCATGCAGGTAACAGCAGCTACTGTGAGACATGAATACAATGACGGCTGTGTGTTTAGAAGACAGTGTTCCAAAGCACTCCTCTTCCAACTTTGGCTTCTACATTCTGATCACCACCTCTTCCCCTGTAGCGCTGGAGCCATTGCAGGGGTGATAGCGATGTCTCATCAAGTAATAAACATTCAGCTGCCCTTCTCCTAAGAACTTTGAGAAATTATTAGTCTTGCCAGCAGTCACCACCATCTGAAAAGAGAAGTTTCTCTAACCAAAAGTGAAGCCATCACTAATGCATGAGCATAAACATAAGTACAACTATGTGGGCATAATATATCCCTGTAGGCAACTAACAATAATAACTTCCCTCCAAGGGCTAATGAGCTTCCCAACCATTGGATTTTCATTAGGTTGTCAGTAACAGGCATGAATTCTCTCCTTTAGAGCAAGTCTTAAGTCCAATTAGAAAGCAGTCGGTTACCCAACAATAGACATGTCAATATTGCACTAAGGGGGGGGGGTATCTTGCATAGGTGGCCAGTTGTATAGCTTTCAGGTTCCACTGCTGAAAAAGACTAATAATGACTTTATTCCCCCAGTAGCTGCAAAGCACTTTCTAACACTGTGACTTCTAGTCAGTAGGGAGGAGGAACTGCAGCTCAGTTCTAGCTTGCTTTCTGTGTCCTGCAACCAGAACATGGGATGTCTTCAAGAGTATATTGGATCTTACCAACTAGTTTTAATAAGCAATCTAGAAGCTTGGCAAGAGCCTGTATTGTTTAGGGGACCTCAGGAGCTTATCTGACCAACAACCATAGTTGACTTTCTGAGCCAGAATTACCTCACTTAGTATTAAGCTGTGGAATGCCTTCTGCACCTTTGCTGGAGTTGCTAGGCTGATACCTGTTGTCCTTTCGCCTTGGGTTCTTTGGATCCCCAGAACTCTACATGCTAAGAGATGACTAACAAACTTGCCCAAACTCTGCCCCATGGGGAGCTATTGTGCTTACAATCCAGCTCAGAAAACATGATCTAAGTCAGTGAGTAGATCCTCATTTACAAGCATACTGGTGTCCTTTGGCCAGAAGACAGGAAATGCAAGAGAATGATTTCACAGGAAAAGCTCCACATCTAGCCTGCCATATTTACAAAATAGAGTGTGTCTTGCTAAGTTGTAGTATTTTCCAAATGCAAAAGAAACTATTTGATAATACATTTGAGTCTACAAACTAAATCCTGTAAGAAATACTTATGCAGCAATCAACAACCTGTTGAAGAAATTCCCCCGTGACAAACAAAACCATAACAGCAAGAGGAGAGTGGAGTTTCACTTATTATTATTATGAATTTAGGAATTTACGACAGTGGGCCAAGCATAGGTGAAGATGATTGGCCCCGAGCCCCTGTTACAAAGGGGTTTTATAGTAGGGTACAGAGATGTGTATGTGACATCAAGCATGTAAATTAACAAATCAGGTAGAACACAAGAGAGCTCAAAGTTTAAAATGGGTTCCAGAGAAATGTAGATAAGCCTCTGTTTTCACTGCCTCCCTACCTTCCTTTCTTGATCAAAGCTTGCTGTCTTCATAGCCCAAATGGCAGGGCCAGTGAACAAAAGCAAGTTAAAGGCACAAGTTTCTTTGGTTCACAATGGTTTCTGGAAGTACAGATAACCCCCATAGACAAAGACAAAGCAAGCATTCTCAGTCCTCAGGTATCTCATGCTAAGCTTGTTTTCACAAACCTCAAACAGGTGCTGTCTCTGTCCCCCTAATCTTCCAAATTTGAGTAATATTCCTTCAGTAGTGTTTTTAGCAATACCCTGATCTCCCATTACAAACCTAGCACCACTCTGAAAGGGAAAAAAGGCACATATATGGTTAGATAAAAATGAAAGAAATGCCTGGCATGGTGGTGCACGCCTTTAATCCCAGCACTTGAAAGGCAGATGTAGGAGGACTGCTATGAGTTTGAAGCCACTCTGAGACTGCATAGTGAATTCTAGGTCAACCTGGGACAGAGCAAAACCTTACCTCCCTCCCCAAACACCCCCTCCCCAAAAAAGAGAACAGTCTCATTTGAGTGAATGTGAGGCATCTGAGTCATTAATGAAGTCAGAGATCATTTGTTAACTTAATCTTGATAAAACAATGAAAAATTCACTTCTCAAATATGTACATAAGAAAAGTAAATTGCCAACTATACATTTAATTACAACAAAAGGGAAAAGCGATTCCTGGAAGCACAGTAAAAAGATAAAACCTAAGTTAGACAAGAATTCAGAATAAGGTAGCTTTGAGGAAGTTGCACTTTAGGCCTATTTGAAGTCATGATCTATTCCGCAAGGTTCACTCATCCATAATTTATTTTAATTTTGTAGTTGAACCTGTCCATTCCCTTTATTTAGTGAGCAAAAGAAATACTACTTGGCATGTATTTTCAAAACAATGTGAATTAATAAAGACATATTAAACAAATATTATGTAGTATATAAGAAGGGGAAATATAAATGCCACAGAGTTGACAAATCTTCAGCCATGCTTTAAAAATGCAAGTCATATGTATTTATCATTTCTATGTGTGCTTGCAAGCAATCATATGCTCGTTGGCAACTACATTTTTCTTTTATTATCATTTATTTCTTGTGTGTATTTTTAAATCTATATGGGTAAGGCTAAATCAAATAACGTGAAAATATTAAAACTAGCAAGTCGAAATTAATTACTGATTTATACTATGCAAGAAGAAAAAATTCACAGATTTCCAAAATTCTCAAAGTAAAAGTAATTCAAACAAGTGTAATTTTAAAATGTGAATTTTAATCATTCCTATTTTAAATCCCCTATGATGTATAGATACCTGATATATGTATGAATCTGAAACACAGATATAGTCCCTTGGAGACATATTTTGGGCTTAAAAGATACCTGGCCATTTTGATTTGCTTGAGAAGAGTGACAGAGATTTTTGTCTGTCACCCAAAACATCTAGGTGCAGAATAGTCAAGGGCCATAGCCTGTCCTTAATCAGAGGGAATACTTGTCAGAATTCATGAACACCACTCTGCAAGTGGCTTCCAGGCCAGACATCATTCTTTATAGTCCAGAGAGCAAAAGACCCAGAAGCAGCCTGGTATAGTGTACTTGTGAGTCTATTGCCGGAACAAGACAGTTAAATTAATGTCTGCACAAAGAAACACGCTGCAGCTGGACAATCCGTCTCCATCATAATTTCATGTCACTGAAAGGGCATCCAGATGTTTGTTGCACTCTGTCACATTTCAAGCAGTTTTTAAATTTATATTCACATTTTACAAATTGCCATATATGTGCAAGGCTCAGAGATTAAAGGACCATATAATTCCAGAGACTGAGGAAGCCTTTAAGTCTGGGGAAGGGTTGCAAGACCCCACCCTAGGCTATATAAAGGGGAAGAAATTCTCTCCTGGCCTCCCTGCTTGTTGGCTGCTGATGCTGGTTCGTGACTTGCACTCAAATCCTGCTCTCCTACCCTTCCTGGACATCAGAACCCAGTTTCCTTGGCCTCACATCGTGGATTTGAAGAGCAGCTGTTCCCAAGGGAGACTTCAGGCCTTCTGGGCTGGATTGGGACTGCTGAGGCATCCAGCCACAAGGACTGAACAGCTACTGGTTTCTTCACCTGTGGGCCTGCAGACTGCTATTGTTAGACTGTCATAAGATGTCGCGTCCCTGCTCGTCCAGCAAGAAAGGACACGACCACGAGGTCCTTCTCCGTAGTAAAATTTATTCGAGAAACCTTGAAAGTTACAATGTTACTAGTAGCTACTTCATTTTTCCTTTTCTTCTTCTCCTTTTTCTTCTTCTTCTTTTGCTTCTTTCTCTTCATTCTTCTTCTCCTCCCGCGCTCAGGATGTGCAGGAATTTTAAGTCAAACTACAGCCTATCAGCATTACATACGTACACATTCACAATTGGTCCAAATACACGGAAGCATGCCAGGTACCAAGCTATTTCCAAACAGAGTCAATAAATCCTCTAGAATGCACAACACGTGGGAGCAGCGAACAGAGGCCAGCGCCATCTTCTCAGCAGGCATTCAAAACAAAAAAGAAAAAGCCCGGGTGCCTCCAGTAGGTGGGCGTGGCAAGGCTTGGCCTGGGAACGGGGCTGGGCCGCCCCGCCCCCTTACCTCACAGGAACGGCTCACTACAATAAGATATCCCAATAAATTCCCTTTTACTACAATCCATTCTGTCAAATCTGTTTCCTCTAGAGAACCCTGACTAATACACTATCTCTAGTATGTCAAAGCTAGGGAGCAATTGAGTCATCCCTTATAATGATCTGAAATACAATCGTAGTTCACATTTTACACACTGCCATATACATTAAGAAGCTAGGGTTTGGGATATTTCTTCAGGAAAGTAAAATATTTGAAAGTTTGTCCCACATCCTCAGGAAGAAAAGATAGATTACCTTGGGAGAAATAATTTTCTTATATAGTATAAAAAAATTCATGTTTTTCAGTATTTGTAAAACATAATTTTGGGACCCACTACAGATCTAAAGTACACAGCCATCCCTCTACTAGGCATCTACCCACAAAATGTCACATCTCAGCAGAGAGACATTGGTGCATCTATGTTTATAGCAGCTCAATTCATAATAGCCAAGAATTGGAATCAACTCAAATGCTCATCCATGGAGGAATGAATAACAAAACTTTGGTACATTTACACGATGGAATTTAACTTAGCTGAAAGGAAAAATGATATATCAAAATTTAGAGAAAAAATGGTCTGACTGGGAGCAGATCTTACTAAGAGAACTCTCAAAAGAACAGAGAGCCAAACATCACATATTCTCCCTCATATGTGGTCCTTAACCAGGCTAACCATAAACTTTATGCAAACCAGTCGAGAGAAGTGAGAATTTATGAAAGAGGGGTAAGGAATGGGGGGATGACTTAAATATGAAGCTAAACCAAAATTGGTTCAAAATAATAAAATCCTCATGTTCCTAATGTAATTTATTGAGCAAGTAGTGGGCACCCTCTGGCAAGAGGGGCCGTGAATAGAAGGGGAGAGAGTCTAAGCCTGTGAAAAATTGATCAGTCTGGCAACTCCTGGCCCCAGTCACTGGCTCCTTCCCTCACTGAACTGTTGACCAAAGTGACCCATGAAGTCCCAAAAACAAGACAGGATTCTGTCAAAGCTCTTGAATGCCCACCCCAGGCCTGAGGTAAGATCCTGTTGCTGAAGAAACTACAGAAAGCAATCTTTCAACTCCGAGAGACCTTGCAAGGTCCAGAACAGTAACCAGACCCCAGGTGGTAGTTAGTGCAGTGCTGGAAGGCACTGCATAAGCTGCTAGAGGAAGCTGGTCAATGACAGCTGGAGTAAACAGAGACCACTGATATGGAACACAGTTTGTCACCATGAGGAGTAGGCTGAACACACTTCCTACTGGAAGAGAACATCGAACCAAGAAACTATACTTGTGCAATGGAGGAGCCAAAGCCTGGGGGAGGCAATCAACACCTTTAATTTGGCCAAGTAATCCACTCAGGAACTGGAGACTCAGGGTGAAATGCACTGGGAACCAATATATTGAGATCCCAAAGAGAAATTCACTTTACAAGTGATTTACAAATAGGCTACTAACAATAGAATCTAGTCACTTCAGAAATGTGTATCTCAGTTAACCTATACTGATCTCACTCTCCGATGGAGATTCTGTTTGTATTTTTTAGAAGGCAGTGAGAGTGCTGTGGCTCTTCCAACCCAGCCACAGGCTGATAGCTGATATCCTGGCAAGAGATAAGCCACCCCAGACCTACTGTGGAGGATCCACATGGAACCCCATAGAGAGTTAGAGAGTGGTGGGATAAGCAAGAGACCTATAACCACAGCCAATCAGTCAACCCAGGATAAGTCAGCAGGATAAGTCAGCAGGACAGACACCAACGATTTTCAACACAACCTAACACAGAAGTACAGAGGCCACTAAGTTCTCAACAATAAAGCAGCCTCAATACTCACCCACCACGACTCAGGGAACTGAGCGGAAGAGGGGGAGGAAAGATTGTAAGAGCCATAGTGGAGGAGAATATCCAGAGACATTGATCACCTCAGTAACAACATACAAAGGGTGGTGGAACTGGGTTGACTCTTAGGCTATCCATAACCCCCTACTCCATGAGCTGATCCAGACTGCCCACAGAGGAGGATATCCAGCTTACTAGGGACAAGGAAGATGGAAATCGGGGAATTATGGATACCAACACATTAATTGCTCACTCAGTGTATCTAATTATGGACAATAAAGAAATATTTAAAAATAAAGTGCACACAGGTAGTATGCAAAGCTTCTTTCTTTTCTCTGGGAGCTATGGGTCTCAAAATAAATTGGTTACAAAACATGCCAGTGTTCAGTATTCAGAAACATTTAAGGCTTTTAATGGCCTGGGTTTGGGTTTGGTGAACAGTGATTTCAGACCTGAGGGAGTAGTTTAGCAAAGTAAATCATGTGTCTAAATAGAACCAAAGAGAAGGAAAATGCTAACTTTGTTAAAATGAACTAAAGGTTGTTTTAATAAGATAGCCAAATACATTCAAATGCATAAAACACTTTACATCAAATTCTATTAATAGCAAATATTTGACTCATACACGACAGAGCACCATTAAACAATTGTATTAAAGCATTTTCTTATAATATGCAAACTATTAGGAAATTATTATTTCTGTACCTTCTGATTACAAACACATCCTAAATTTAATGAAAGAAAGGTATGAATGGTATAATGGAAACAAATTTGTAGGCATCTTATGCCCTATACCTTGGGAGAGATTAAGGTAGCAATCATGTCTAGCAGGGTTTGAAGGCAAGGCATACAGGGTATGCCTTACACACATGACAAATGCTTTGTTTCCTATCAAGATTCATTTTCTTTAGTGTGCATTTAATGCAATGTACCTGATCTTCAGAGGTTGCATAGGTAATCAAAACAGGAAGCTGTGAATTTGTTGGGCATAGTTTTTGAAAAGTATTACATAAGCTGTATAATGACAGAAGCATAAAAAAGATAATTATAAAACACTCCCATCTAAGTGAGTTCCTTATATATTTTATCTAGGAGTCACACTAGTGCATTTGTACAGCAGCTATTCTTACAACTCTTAATTATGGCATTGTAACTAAGGAAGCTACATATTTAATGGGATTTCTAATTTGAATACATTTGATCAAAGAGCAGACATTATATTAACTCTAGTATGGATACTGTTTAAACAATCATAGGAATCTTCCAAAGAAAGGAGCATATTAAATTGTAAATGGAGAAGTAAAATATAGATTTATAGGCAATCAAATGCTTAAAGATATTCAAACGCATCAATGAATATATTCTAATATCAAAATTATTTTACTAAATGCTTATGCATAAGGGATCTTTAAAATTCATATTAATCTTAAATTACAAAAACAAAATGACAGCTTGAAAACAGTCTAGTACACTGACACTTTAAAAAACTAAAGCATAAATTTAACAAGCCAAATGAAAAGAAAGATTTATAATGAATGATAAGACATTTTTATTTTTAATTAGATTACACAATAAACAGCATGGTGCAAGCCAAAATATAAAAATAAATAACAGGATTTGAATTATGTTTGTTATATTTGTTCTCACCTACTGTGATATATTGGCAAGTGCTGGCATCATAGCTGAGTGTTAATTAATAAATCATAATTCTCACCATGGGATGCATTTCTTAGCACATATACTAATTCCCAAGAAAAGCACTGGAAATGTAAAACCTTTTCAAATTTGTCTGCTGAAACTTCTAATTACGTGCTGCTAGGTGCTCCAAAACTTAGAGGTCTCCACAAATCTCCACTTAGAGGTTAGAGTGATGTGAAGTGATTTGTGGAAAATCTGGGGTTTGCCACAGGTGGTCTCAATCTAAAACAGATAGGCAAGCCTTTAAAAACAATCAAAACCACATGACAGATCCACCCTTTATCACACCCTTCAGCACAGCATAGTACAGTGTTCATTTGTCTATATTTTCAGTACTCACTGGAAAAGCAATTCCAAGAATCTTTTTTATAATGAAGCATAAGGTATATTTGCTCTTACTTGCAAGATTATCTTGCTTGAAACAGATGACTCTGCTTTCTGAAGGCCCTAGGTGGGGACAAAACAGCATTAAATAAGGCATTTAAACCCGTACCTAAATTCCCATTACCTTTTAGCAATCCAAAGTAAACCTAGAATTTATCAATAAAATGAGTGGTATACAATTGTATCCTTAAAGCATTTTGTTAGATATGAAAATTTAAAGATTATTTTTGATTTCCAGTTAATGGAAACAAGCATCTCCAGTCTGGGACCATAATCTCTTCTGTATAAATTTTGACGATGTCATAAAAGAATGCTTCCTAAATTCCACACACCCTTCTTCCTTCAGGGATCTGAAGATACCAGGGCCTTGCCACCACCCTTCAAATTCAATTCAGAAAAAGTGAGGTATTTCTAAGTAAAAGAAATGCTAGTTCTATAAAATTGCAGACTTCTGAATCTTTAAAAACCAAAGTTAGAAGTTGTCAGAGACAGAGCATGCTGTATTTTCATGCCTACCTGTGGAACCTCATGCCACTGCAGATGATGCGCTTGGGAACAAACTTGTCCCAAGGCAGGGAAAATACCACTGCATCTAAACTTAAGAAAATATTTCTTGGAGCTGGAGAGATGGCTCAGCGATTAAGGCACTTGCCTTCAGTGCCTAAGGCCCCAGGTTCAATTCCCCAGTACCCACATATGCCAGACCCACAAGGTGGTGGCCCTGGTGTGTGTTCTCTCTCTCTCTCTTTCTCTCTCTCTCTCTCTCTGCTTGAAAATGAATAAATAAAATATTTTTTAAAAAGAAGTCCTTTTAAAAAAAGAAAATATTTCTTACTAATACACTTATGATTTAAAAAATACTCACTTGCTTTGGGGATGGAGAGATGGCTCACTGATTAAAGCGCTTGCCTGCAAAGCCTAAGAACCAGGTAAGACTCCCTGATGCACCAGGTGAAGCATGCATCTGGACTTCCTTTGCATTGGCTTGAGGACATGGCATGCCCATTCCCTTGCTCGCTCTGCTTCAATCTCTGTCTGTCTCTCACTGCTTGCAAATAAATAAATAATAAACAAATAAAAACTTTTTTAACTAATGATATCTGAAGAGCATTCCATTAAATTACATGTGTTTTCATGCGTGTATATGTGTTTATACAGATATACATGTAAATTTATAGAGGGTAAATTGAAAGAGGCATTATTACAACTAAGAAAAACATGAGAAGAAAAGAAAGATCTTTACAGGACTTTTTAAAGGCTTGAGAGCATACCAAATCAAAACATACCCATGACCTTGACAAAGGAATACTCAAAGTCAATAGAAATAAAGCACTTCATATCATAAAATTCCTTTCACTACCTCTAGAGAGAGGAAAAATTGGCAAAGTAATAAATGTATTTTTAATATTTCCTGTGTGGAGCATTTAAGAAAACTTCATCAAAATCATTTTTCCAAGTTTATTATTTCAACAAGAAGGAATGCTTCCACAAGGCTTTGTTATTAAAGAATGTGCATATAGTATGATAATTTATGTCGAGTTCATTAAGCAGGTGTTCTGGGCAAGATAATATAGGCAAAATGGCAACTATGACACACTGTTTTCCATTAACCCCTCTGGCACTGGCGGTCTGAAGCTCCCTTCTGAAGGCTAATCCATTTTACTTAATGCTCAGCATTTTCACATCCTAGCTCTGGGTGCCAGAAAGGTTTTATGTTTGAAGTACAAGCAAAGCGTGTGGCAATTTTGAGCACCCAGTTAGTTATCCCTTATGAAAATCAATTGATTAAAGCCCAGAGCATCAAACACAGAAAAGGCTTGGTAGCCTAGGATCAAGCAAACCAGGAGGCCAGTTCTCCAAGGTCAGATGCTATGCATTCATTTCAGTAAATCAATGCAAAGATGCAAATACATAAACAACCTCCATTACATATGCACATATCTGTGCTATTTTCATTCATTAGAAGTCTCCTTGAACCAGCATTTACAAGTCATTTAAAAGGCTGTATTTAGAACAGGAGAGACTTTTTCAAAGGAAAGATAATAAATATGAATATAATTATTACTGCACATATCCTCAGAGCTATACTGAAACAGACTGCTTGCACTTTCTGGTAAAGTTTAGCTCACTAACTTGCTTTGTCATTTGAATATAAAGTGATCCAGATACTAATCCATGAAATCCAGTTTGCCAGTTACCACAATTCTGCTATGTGATAACTAATCTGTGTTAGTTATTAATATGATCATCAGTTATTTCAGTTAGCACATACTGTCTAAAATGTATTGCTCCAAATTAGGACCCGTTAACTTTCTCCTTCGGTTTAACTTTCTCCAGGATTCGGTATTGTAATAGATAGTATTGTTCATATTTAAGATTGTTCTGGTCTTTGGCAAAGGATCAAAGGAAAGATAATGGACCAAAAATAGTCATTTCAGCAAATGGTGCTGTAACAACTGTGCGGACGATGACGATACAGCTAAACACAGAGCTGATGCCCTTCACAAAAAGCATGATCTATGGAAGAAAGAGCTGTTAAAAGAAACTTCACTAAAATTTAAATGTTATAGGATATTGGATTTGATTTCCTTTTTAGATAAATAATGAATAATATCTTAAATATTACAACATTCTATATAATTAAAGGAAATACTTATATGAAAATGCAATCTATATCAAAATCATTATTAAATGCAAACAATGCCCTACAATTAATCAAAAATGGCAGGTAATTTTTGGATGATTTCTCCAAATTTCAATGAAAATGATTGTGAATATGAGGAATCAAAACCTATGAATATATATTCTTAAAATACTACTTATCCATATGTCCTATAAAATATTAAAGCACAAGCCTGGTGTGGAGGCTCACACATAAAATCCCAACACTTGATAGGCTAAAATATGAGAATTGCCACAAGTTCAAGGCCAATTATATTGTGAGTTACAGGCCATCCTGCATTACACAATGAAATGGTGGTTCCAAAATACAATCTAACAATAAATAAATAAACTTATTAATCATATTTTAAAATAAAAGTTATATTATTAATCTCTGTGATAAATATTAACAGCCAAGCCCCTAGTGCCAAGTGTTTTAAAAGAAAAAGAATAAACTCTTAGACTATGCTGGGTTAAACAGTTTTTCACTCAAACTGTAGCTAGAACCTGTCACCTTCTCAAAACCCCCATTTCTTACCATATATTCTCACAAATCTTTTTATCTCCACTGGCACAGTACATATTTATCACTTATTCAAATTATTCCATTAAATAAGCAATATCACATGCTCTTCTTTTTTAAAGACCCAAAAACATGACCAAAATTATGAGGCTCGTATAACAAAATAAGATTGATTCAAAAATCAAAATCCCAAAATTGTTTTCCCTGATTTCATACGGTGTGATTCCATAGAACCTGGTGAGAAATCTAGAATGAAATCATTAATCTTCTACTTTTTAAAAATGCACACCCAGAAAAAAAAATAAAATAAAGCTGCTAAATTCCTACAGTGACTCACAGTCAATGTTCAGGCTTACATTTCCCACTTATCTGAATTTATCTATAGAAATGGTTACCTGTACACATTAGCGAATATTCTTCATGAAAGCAAAGCAATAGGTCAATGATCTCCCCAACTGTTCACGCTCTTCTTCAATAGCTCTTATTGAAGGTGCTCTTATTGACACTGTGATATCTTTAATTCAACATTCTCCAACCTGTTTAGAAGACAGGTAACAATCGTAGAAGTGTAAGCGGTAATTATGTTTTCATTTTACTATTTAGCTTGGGAATAAGGGAGATACAAATACACCATGGGGCTCAGAGTGTGGCTTAGTGATAGAGCCCATTTCTACTGTAAGTCCCTAGGGCCAAGCCCCAGTATTGCAGAAACAAAAACAAAATATATACATACAGCCTCGGTCAACTAGAGAAGTATATCTTTGGGATTGGATCATTGAGCAGAGAGTAGATTTTGTCCCTGGAAAGGAAAATGAAAACAAAATGAAATCCATAGTATAAATAAAGATAGTCTATTCAAAAGGAGTAAAAACAAAAAACCCTATGAAGCTTAGGAGAGAAAACAGGCAAAGAAAGATAAAGGAAGCATCCTTGAAATATAAAGACAAGAGGAAAAGTTTTTAAATGAGCAAAAAGTAAGCACATCAAAAACATTAAGTATAATACTATATATCCAAATAAAGGACTTCTATGAAATATTTAAGATCAATATATGTATTCATTAGGAAAATGGAATTGTGTAATCTTTTTATAAGGCTGTTTACAAGCTCATTATCATGCACGCAAACAATTGTGATGTGAAAAGAAAATACATAGATAAATAAAGGAAAATAAAAGCAGAACTCAGAGAGAAGCAGCTGAAGATAAGGTATTTTTGCTTGTACTTGAGCATATGTGAAAATGTACGTGTGTTCATGTGTGTGCAGTTCCTCTGGCACCACACCACCCTTCCTTATTTACCTCTGGTCACTGTATTGTACCATTCATTCTGTCCTGAAAGGGCTACAAGAGACAACAGTTTGTCTTGAAGGTAACTTACACCTTCAGTCCCAGAACTTGGAAGGCTGAGGTAAGAAAAGGGCTATGAGTTTGAGGCCAGCCTCGGGCAACAGAGTGAGTTTCAGGTCAGCCTAGGCTAGAGTGAGACCCTGCCTTTAAAATAAAATTTAAAAAAAAAAAACTAAATTCTGTTTGCATTATCCTGAAAATCAGCAAGCTTTAATATCCCCTAGCTGGAAAACTTATGCTGGATATTATGGACTTCTGAAAAGATCACTGGTGTTCATGTCCTGTTCCTCCTTCCTTCTGAGGGTTCTCTCATGTCCTGACTCTAGCTGATCATGTTTCTCAGAGGACAGGTGGCTTACCTCTTCTTCAGGCCTCTTTTCCTATACCTTCCCTGCCCCCTAACATCTCTCCCTCAATAATTCATATCCATTTGACACTATGATATCTTTAGCTCAGTGTTCCTTGAATAAGAAACACTTTTGTGTTTCTTAAAAATGGAAACAATGGTAACACTTTGGAAAAAGATGCCAAATTCTAGTGGGTTTATTTTAACCCAAAATAAAAATGATAATATAGATGTTTCTGTCATTTGATAAAAAATAAAACATAAAACCCAGGTAAAGAGGAAAAGATACAATTAATAATTTTTTTATTTTCTATGTGTTTTAGAAATATATGTAACTTCCAAGTAAATCATATATTTAAACACAAACATAAGCTGCATATTTAAGTACATAGGTTTACCTAATTTTATAAATGAGAAAAGTTAGCTCCAAAATAACAATGATTACTAAAATAAAACTGAATTCCAACCCAGAGCTTGCTAACCAGAACTGCTCACACTGATTCCTAACACAGAGAAGAATTATGGTTGGCTTGACAATAATAGCACACATACAGTGGGCCAGAGTCGTCTGAAAGCTGCACCTGAAGGTAGAACTCTATCTGATTATCAAAAACAAAACAGCAACACCACCAACAACAAACAAAGGTCAGGAAATGATCAAAGAGAATCAGAAAGCTTCCTTGTGGGAGTTGGTATTTCAGTTGTGTGTGTCTTCATATAAACAAGAAAGGATTTAGACAGGAATCATCAGAAGCAAGAGCACAAAGGATCTTATTAGAAACAAAATTCATGAAAGTGCCATTTTCACTTTCCAACAGGGTTCACACTCCTGCCTCATTGACACAGCACACAGTTTGGGCAGAGATGGTCTGTGCATCTTTACTGAGACAGAAAGCCATCACTTGAACAAAATGGTATTAATGATAGACGATGTTTAGGGACATGACAGATTAAGATATACCAATAGAATGAACTGCCACATTTTCAGGCAGATTAACAAAACAATAAAATAGAAATATATCAATTCATTATCTTGAATTGAAACTAATCTAATTCTCATGCCAAAAAAAATATATGTGACCCTTATAGATTTAAATGAATCACAAATAAGCATCATTGCAAGACTCTAAAGTTAGCTTGTAGAGTAAACAAATGAAGTAGGTGGTGAATGCAAAATATAATATCCTTCCCAAAAATTTTAGACACTTTTTGATACAGAGCTATTTGAAAATTCTGATAAATGTGACATATTCAGCTACTTATTTAGCAATGAATTCAAATTTGAAAACATTTTGGAGCTGCATCCCAGTTATAGATCTGCATCCCAGCCAGAGAGCAATTGCCTAGGAGATGGAAGGCTTTGGTTTGACCCAAGAAGGAAAGGAAGGGTAAGAGGGAAGGAGGAGGGGGAGGAAAGGAAACAGTTGGAGGAATGAAATCTTAAAAGTAAGCATAACTGTACAAGACATATTTAAACTAAGTATTTACATCTTTCACATATGGTTAATTCTAAGAAATTATGCTTTTCCCACAATGACAGTATTTAAATAGAAAGTAACATATGCTTTAGTTGTTTAATTACTATATATCCTGAATAAGTATTTGATTCAAGTGAGTTGGACAAAACCATTTTATGCTTGTCTTGCCATTTAAATCTTCAAAATTTGGAGAAAGGAGGAACAGGGCTTCCGTCAGCCACACATAGAAGGAGAATGGCTGTTCCTAAAGCAGCATTACCTCAGAATTGATTTGTCTTTCTCAATGACAGTCACACTTTTTTTTCTGTAAAACTTTTTTGTTCAATCAAAACTAAAGTCACTCCAAGAGCACCTGAAATTTACACATAGATCTTTCTACACAGTGATTATCTGATCATCTGAGCAGGTCAGTTATACCAGCTTCTGAGCTCCTCTCTGCTCAGAGCACCTGTGCCAGTTAATGATTTTACGAAAACGCTCTTCTCCATGGTGGACAGGTGATGAACTCCTTTTTGTCCTTAGCCTGTGGTGCAAAGTATGCTCTCTCAGAGAAGCTTCAATTGATCACTCTATAGCAAATACCAACACAATATCAACATGCACTCTTGTGGATCTGCACACACACACACACACACACACACACACACACACACACACACACACATACCTATTAAAACCTAACGTACTAAGTTATCTGATGGAGAGTTCTCAAAATATGATTCAAGGGCTTTAAGAGGGCTGTCAACTCCAGCATGACGATTATTCAAAACTCAAACAAGACCAGGGCTTTATTTGGCTTTTAAATTCTCATTATATTATGAGTATGCAAAATTGGGAAGCTCAATTATGGAGTTTCAGATTCCACCTTGAAACTAATCAGAGTGTTGTAAGTTTCTTTTTAAATTATTAAAAAATGCTTATTTTACACATTAATAATGTTATTACCATGCTCTAAATACTTTAAATGTTAAATATACACTCATTTATCATACATATGTAACACATGTAGTATTAATATATGTAAAATGTCTGATATATATCTTAGTTAAATATTACTGCTGCATAAGTATGCATATATTCACATTATCACTATTTTATCATTGCTGGGCAAAATGTTTGATAAGAATCAGTTTAGAGAAGGAAAGAGTTTATGAGAAAGTTTAGAGAAGGAAAGAACTTAGAGTTCAAGGGGAAGAGTCCATCATGATGGACAGGGAGGCAGGAGCAGGAAACAGGCATCATCCCATCATCTCATCAACAGGGAGGAAGTAGAGAAAGAGAACAGGAAAGGGGCTGGGTTATAAAATGTGGGAACGAACTGTGGAACTCAACTATAAGAATTAAATGTGAGAATGAACTATGGGGAATAAGTGTGGGAATATTTTATATGGACCTTACAAGTAACTTTTCTGTTACTATTGCTGTGAGATACTAAAATCCTTATGGATAACATGCCCTAAACTTGATCTTACATCTACATAACCCACCTGCTTAAAGAACTGTGACTCAGTTTATTCTGCCTCAGTGTACCTTTGGACTGAACATCACTGAGGATCAATACTGTCAATGTTTAGAGATGCTGACTGATCTTAAACTATGTTCTTCGCCAAATTTCCACAGCAACCTGACTGAACTCTGGACTCAGAGCAAGCAGACACACGTAAGAAGTGCTGATGGGCACAATGAAGGCAATGAGGTCAGTAGCTATTCAGATCTGTTGAAGACAACAGGTGGGCCTAGTGTGATTATATCTGTTCAGAGTGTATGTGTTCTGGATCAGCAGAGTCCAATAGCTCATGTCCATAAATCCCTTCTTTTAATAAATTTTTAAGGATTATCCAATGTCTCAAAAGTTTTTTACCCTTTGCTCATGCAGTATTCACATTGTTCACATATACTAGTTTGGGGTTGTTCAATAAAAATGCCAATGAGTTTCTGCTTACAGAGGAAGCCACAGCCACAGTAAGACCAGGACTACAGCGACAGCAGATGCAGTAGGTTTACTACTAACTTCAGCTAAAAGTCTCTTTCGTTTCTTTTTTCCTCAGGCTGCTGCCAGAGATAGAAGTAGCTAGTATACTCCTGAGCTAGGGTTAGCAGGAATTAGCTCACCAACTTTGAAATTGGGCAATAAACCCTCAAGACCCACCCCCAGTGCTATACTTTCTTCAACAAGGCTGGACTCCAACACTACCACCTGGGGATTATGTGCTCCAAGGCCTGTGGAGGAAGCCACAATCAGACCACGTAGGCAACAAACATTTAAGGTGCTTGAAAGCATGTAGACAGCACATGGTGAATTTGAAATGATTTGAGATTAGAGTAAATTAAGTAATGTAAAGTTGTGAATACTGAACTCTTTTTGAATTCCCCCAAATTATAAAAATCACTCAATAATTTAAAACCTTATAGAAGGTAAATATTAGTGGGAAAAACACCTTTTCACATAAAGGAGTACAGCTCTCATAATAAAATATCTTGTTCTGATCTTTTTTTCTTCTTAAAGACTTTAACCTTGGACAAGCAGTACAAACAAACATCTGCCATAAGACCCTAAAAAGAATTCTGATGGTAAATCAGCAGTCTTCTCAGTCAGTGGGGACAGGTGTACCTGGAACACAAAGCTAGTTAGTTCCATCAGCTCAGGAAATGAATTGATCCCAAAGGCAATGAAAGGGAGACTTGACCATCTGCATTTCTCAAGAAGATAAATAAATCAGATGTTGACGTCTGTTGCGACTCTGTAGATGATCACAATACCCCCAGTTCTTTGTATCATGGAACAATTTCACATAAGGTGTTGTTTCTGACTGGCAACAACTACTCTAGCTGGCAGTCAGTCAAGGAAAATGAAGTGTTTCATTGCCGTTGTTTTTTTTTTCCTTTCCATAAATATTTTGATTCATAACCTTACTTTGGCAAAAATAAAACTAATGCAAAAAACTTAATGTACATAAATATAAGATATTAAAGTATCATCTTTAAAAAGTAGTTTTTGCCATTCTTAGACAATTTTTAAAAAGTCGTGATTGGAGAAATGCCACACTTCTAATTATATCTTCTTATGTATATGAGGTTGCTAAACTATCACAACCCTGGCCTATCTCAACCCTGCCCACTTCTCATCCATGAGTTTAGAAGGAGGATTCTGCCAACTAAGCCACACTACCCTTCTAGTCTTCCTGGAAGAACCTCCAGCCAGGACACAGCTGTTTGCTCCATCGTACCACAGAGTTTTCAGGAGTCTCTTGGAAAGTGAAGGGATACCTTCCCCAGGTAACCCTTCTGGAATCCTGTGGCTGGTACTCTCCAGTGATTACTATTGCCCATACTACAAACCCCATGTCCCCAAACAGTAACTTGGTGACACTTTGCCCTCTGTGAGCTCACCTTTTTATCCCACCGCTCAGTTGAATCAAAATCTCAGCCAACCCTTGTGGAATACCAAATGCCTTCAGACATAGCACATTCAACTTTATTGCAAACAAATATAAATGTGCAAATCAAAATCTCAACCTTTCCCATATGTAGTCTGGTCACCACTTTCCACTAGTTTGGAGAAATCAAAAATAAGAGACCTATGTCTTAGCAACATAGTGACATTTTTTTCTTTTCTTCTTTCGAATGGATGAATTCAGAAAATATCTTTATCACTTGAGGCCAATTAAATAAATAAACAAAACCCGAATTATCCATCCTTTTCACACCAGTTCAATTATGAAGGATGTATATATAATCAAAGGCTGGTGAAAGCTGATTAGACACTAAAGTTAGACCAAGACAGGACAGTGAGACTTGACGGGCAGCCATTACCGTCTGCTGCTGAGACTGTAATTACCAGAACACAAAACTTCCCTGTGCTTCATCTTTCTATTGTGAGAAGACAGTTAGGAGAAATAACTTTGTTCAAATGAAATAGCAATCTATTTTTACATAAGCTAGATCATAACAGTCAACAACACTTGTTAAGGGAAACACTGCTGAAAAAAAGATGAGCTGAAGCAGCCCATACAGCTGCCACTATTGGAATGGGGCTCTGCAGCTGCAGAGAATCCAGGATAAATGACAAGCAATTCCTCTCACTCACTCTGCTATTACTTCTCCATCTTCAGGCTCATATTTCATACTTCAGTGTCATGGATTTTCATACAGAGATGCCAGAGGAAAAAAAAAGATGATTTTACTAAAGGTGATAAAAATAAAGTAGACAGACTGTTTATCAGAGTTATGAATGAGAAGTCATCAGATGAAAAACCTTGATGAAAAAAGTGTTTTCTAGTATTTTACCTCGGTCCATGTGTGACCTCAGGAGAGTTTAACAAGAACCACCAGTTTATAACCAGACATGAATTGAGAGGTCACATGAACACTGCCAAAGGAAAAATTGTCATGTTGTAAAAAATATCCCTGCTGAATCTGAGTTTCTCAGTTGCAGAAATTAAGCAGCAGAAGCCACAGTGGTCAATCGGACCTGCACACAAGTCAGAAGACAAAGTCACCACCAGCCCACACTCAACAGAAGTCACCCTTGTCTTGAAAAGCCATTAAAGTTTCTTTTACCTGTAAGATTGTCTATGTTTATTTTTGTTTATTGGGAGATAAACAGATGGATAACTGGCAGTTTTGTGGAGGGAAATGGGAAGGATAACATCAAGTGGCTACTGATGATTTTAAAATAATTTATAGAAAAAGGAAATCTTGATATTCTTCTCATTCTATTTGCTTCCTTTTTTCCTGGTTCATAATTCTCAACTTCTTTCTAATTCCCTTCACTTAAATGTGACAATTATAAAAGATAACTTTGGAGATATTCTAATGGGTGAAGCCTCTCTGTAGACCCCTGGTTAGTGGGGGTTTCCCTTTGGAGTCCAGATTCTTGGTCTCCATGAGAATTTGCCTTGGATTCCAGTTCCAGCTAAGGGTTCCTTGCCACTGAGAAGATCTCTTAGCCCATCAGTGAGCTCTTGATTCCCCACCTAGGTTAAACACCACTGTTGCACAGATGAGCACTTCTTGGCTTGCTTGCCTCAGCCATATAGCAGTGTCCTCAGCATTCTATTAACATAGGTCAGTGCTTTATATCAACATCCTCTGCTTTCTCTGAATATTGTCAGCCAGTTTCCCCTGGAAACTCATGTAACACCTTCCAACACTCTCTAGGAGCTGGTCTCCTTTCTGGATCCAGCAGAGTCTCTCGGTGTTGTGTAACAGAAGTCTGTAAACACAGTTAATATTTTGTATGTAGGACTGGTTAGTGAAATTGAAATAAGTTTCTCTGTATTGGCTTACTGAGAGTATTTAGAGCTCCTCAATTACATATTCCTCATGGTGACATTGACCTTGACACCATGGTAATACAAAACAGGCATAGGAAGGAAGAAGAAAATAAATATTTATGTTACAATTTGCTGAGCAGATCAGACTAAAAAAACTGAGTGCGCCAATTAAATGAGTTTCACTTATCCATTACCCTATTAAATAGCCAGCCTGCTTAATTGGCCTAATCAGCAAGGCAGAGACTTAGTTCAGTGCATTCCTGAGACATCTAATAACAGTCAAACGCGTGGCCACCTCCTTTAAAGGAAACATCGGGTGCTGTCTCTCAGCCTTGTTCCCAGGTGTTGACTCCATGATATCACTCACATAAATGTCCTAATGCTGGGACTTTGTTGTTCCCCATGCTCATATCCCTTGGCAGTTGTTACAAAAGTATTATCAGGGTTTTATGTTATGCCATGACACCTTTATCAAGTAATTTCACATTTGGCACTAAGAATCCAGAGTGGTAGACTGAGGTTAATGACACACTGAGAGCTTTACTAAGAATATATTCTTAACGAGAGTACCTTCAATTTCATGAATTACCTATATCACAGTCTTACAATTATACCTTAGCTGTCACATCCAGCTATTATGGCAAAATTTCATTCATAAGAATGACAACAAAGCAGAAAATGCCAACTTCAAATGAGTTTAGTTCAAATTATCCAATTAGATTTTAAGTGCTAACAAACAGCTTCTCTTCTATCCTGCTTCTTTAGGCAAATAATCATTAAAGCTACTGTTCTGATGGGGATAAAACGTCTAGGACTTCGAGTCTTCTATGCTAAAAGTTAAAAAGAATACTTTCTTACTATCCTAACCCGAAGAGATCTGAGTACATTTATGACTAAGGTGCAGAATATAAGAAAACCTACTATAATCTCAAGAATATTCATAAACATGAAGCATTTTAGCTGTTTAGTATCTCACTATGAGTTCCTTTGAAACAGATAATTTAATCCAGACCATTGACTTTCTCTCCTGAATGCAACACTAAGAAAGTGGCAAAAACAGCAAAAGAATGTCTGGAAATGAAAAACTAATAACCAACTTTTGAGAAATGATATTGTTATCCCTTTATTAGATGGAATGACAGTCTAAAAGTGGATAAGCTAAAGGAAACATTTTTAATTATGTCCTTTATCATTTTCTCCACACATTGGACTTCTCTTCTGTGTCCAAACTAAAGATTCCCTAAGCAAACAGGTGCAATAAGTTCATACCAAGATGGTTGTCACAGCTTGAGTTCTTCAGAAGCAGGTGCCGAGATAGTGTTTGGGTTATTTTGTGTTTTTATTAGAGAACAATGCCTATGAAAGGAGAGAGAGGTAAAAACAGGTCTAGGAAGAGAGAGAATTAAATTATGGAGCAGGTCTACCAGTCTACCATACCTTTGACTATCAATAAAGAGTTTGGGATCAAGTATTACCAACAGCTGTCCTGCATCACTCCAACATGGCCATGTATTTGGGCAACAAGTTGAAGGGCAATATCTGCAGATAGACCTACTAGAAGACATAAAGTATACAATGAGTAGATTTAATAAAATTTGTGGCGATTTTTCATCCTTTGCCTCATTCTCCCTTAAAAGACTCGGTCTGCATTATAACAAGTGGTGCCATGACGTGGATAAATTGCAAATGCCAAAACAAATAATAAATGTTCTGGCTAGAAATTTCCTTCTATAATCTATTCATATTTGTCAGTTTTCCATTTTTCACTTCTAGAAATATTTTCTTCACTTGTTCTTTAAGATATTCCTGAGATTCCAGTCCTGACGGAACAGGTCTGTAATCCCAGCTACTTGAGAAACTGAGGCAGGAGGTCACAAGTGTAAGACCTGCCTACACAACATAGGGACTTCCAGGCCAGCTTGGGCAACTTAGTGAGACTCTATCTCAAAATAAAATAATAATAATGATTTAAAATGAGGGAACTTGAGATGCAGCTCGTGGTAGAGTGCTCACCTGGCATTTGCAAGGTATGCATTCAGTCCTTCGTGCTATAGAAGAATGTGCAGGAGGAGAAAGAAGAACTGGAGAAAAAGAAGAAAAAAATCACTCCACATTAGTTCTCATTAGTGCCTCAGTGTCTTCTTTTTCAGTCTCTTTGCCAGTACATCTAAATTTTAACATGCTTAAGCCCCTGTCACTCAACTTTCTGTTTTATTCCTATCTGTAGTCACATTTCTAGGGACTGTTTGCAGTCATGTGCCTTTATATGCTGACTCAAAACCCATCACTCAAGGTGGGAATGTTTAGCGGGTCAGTGTCTCCCTTGATTAGCCCACTTGCTTTCTAACAAAAGATGTGTGTGTGTTTTTCTCCAAATTCCAAATAACTCTGTTCTCCTCTTCCTTATCTCTGTTCTCACTAACACTGTTCACCTTGTAACTTGGAAAAAATACTGAGTCATTTTTTATTCTGTACAGTGTCACCAAACCTCATCATCCAGCATAGATGGATCCATCCATTAATTTTCATGTTACCTGTCCCATTAAAATTTTTCTTTGGTTAGATGCAAACACATGTCTCATATAGGGCACAGGTGGCAGATCAAAGCACGATTGAACCAAAGCCAATTTTGGTGAACAAGTGGGTTTATTGGTGTTACTTACAGAGCATAAATGATGCAAAGGCAGCGCATCACCAAAAGAAGAGGTGGAAGGAAACACAGGGAGGTCGGGTCTCTAGAGCACATTGCAGAATTTACAGGCAGAAAGCTGGTCTGAGAGTCTCTCCTACAATGCTTCTCTGCCTTTATATAATCTTGGGGAGGGGGTTATGACCTTTAATGCTCAGCTTTCCCAGACTTGTTGACCTCTTGAATCTCCTCAGCCTCCCTTTTCTCTGCAGAAGGGAATATTTATTTGCCTAACACGGGTCAGAGTCCGCAGTTATTTACTGATCCTGGAGCCTTGGGAAGTGGTCCTGTTAACCACTTGTTAACTTGTTAACATACAGACTTGTTAATATCCTGAGTTTCCTGGGCCTCCATCCTCTCTCCAGAATGGAATATTTCAATTGGCAAGAATTTTTTATACAACATAACCATATTGAAAATAAATCCCAAATCCACGTCTTTCTTACCAATTCTTCCGTGATTACCTTCATTCAAGCCAGCATTAATTCTCAATTGGAAGCGTCCACCAACCCTAACCACTGCGTCTCTTTCCACTTTCTCTAATTCACACATTTTGTTCTCTGAACAAAAGGTAGCGTTTTACATGTATTTTTAAGATGTCATCTGAAAATGTTTCAAATAAAATTTATTATCCCCCATATCTTGTAATGACTCATGGATTTACCTATGTCACTCAAAAAGATATGTTTCTGTATGTGCACATCTGGAGGGAGTTTTATTGCTCAGTAGTAAAGAGAAAGCAAACTGGCATCTCTAACTACACACATGAATATAGGTATATAATTGAACCCCTGGTCCTCCTGCCTCTGTGTCTTCTGCATTTTTCTACCTGCATGTGCCACCACAACCAGCTGAGTGTGTAACTGATATGGAATTTGCAGTGTCTTTGGGTGCATTGGAGAATTAATTGGGCTCTGGGTGGGCAGTGACTGAGGAGCTAGGGCGCTGGAAGCTCAACAATGCTTTCCCTGAATTAGTGTCCTTCAGATCCTCCTATTATGAATTTAAACTACTGAAGCTCACAGACCAGAGGATGAGGTTTAGAAAGATGATTTTTAATGTGGAGAGAGAGAGATTATAGAGATAGAGCTTAGAGCTTAAGATAAGGGAAGAATACAGAGCTCTTTGCAAAGGGGGGCAGGAGTGGAGCTCCAAGAAATGGGAAGGCCCAGATAGAGACCCTGGTTGGGGCCTTTTAAGGGAGCACACTGGTTGGGGGACTGAATTGGTCAGGTAAATCAGGGCATCATAGTTGTAGAAGCTCCCCTGTGATTAAAAATATTTTGAAGGTGATTCCTCAAACATGAAGATAATAACAAGGTTTGAAACCTTACATAAAAATTCAAGTTTAGAATTGCAGAATTAATGCTTAGTCTCTACCTAGAGGCCTTTAAAGTCAATGACTTGCACTTGACTGCTGTAAATGTGCTTTGAGAAGCATGTGTGGCAAGAGAAGCAAGAAGCCACCCTCCCACCTTATCTTTAAGCTGCAGTGACAATGACAGTGGTTGAATTGTGTTTATGCCAAAAGATGACACTTAGAAACTTCATATGTTTATATACAATGCAAAAAGGTTGGGAAATGAAAGCCCACTTTGAGAATAGGAGTGAAATACATTTGAAATTGCCAAAGACAGCTATGATTTCAGGCCATACATCAGCAATGCCCTGGAAAGATTGCATGTGATGTTAGTGTCCCTGCTCTAGGGTTTTGGGGAAGTCCAAAAATGTGTTCATTTGTGTCAAAATCCATTCTTCTACCACAGCTCACTTAATGAGGAAAGTCATATTTTAGCTTTATTCTATTTTATTTATTTAAATATTTTTTTAGAAATAGATCTTTCATATACCAAATGCCATCAATATGTTGTTGAAATTACTTTAAATTGCTTTTGTTTCAACTCATTTTTATTTCTCAAATAGTTGAATAGAATACTTCGAGAATTTGGTTGTTGTTAGTTAATATTTTTAAAAGAAACAAGTCAATAATGCTATAATTTTCTCTCAACATCCCCTCCATAGATTCCTCTCTCCCATGTTCCTCTGATCTCTTGAAAATTTGCATAAATTAGAAGGCTAATTAGTATTTTGAATTTTATTTTTTCTAGTAGTCTTTAAAACATGTATAGAGTTATGTAACAGTTCTATACATATTTGTGTCATTTGAACTATTATATATGTGAATCAGCTAAGTCACGATGAAATTTTCAAACTGTTAATTACCTCAATACGAAAGTGTACCAGATATATGAGATTTAGGGAAAATCAGTATTACATTATGCAAAAGATCTAAAATCTACATTGCAATGTACTAGAGCTACCATTTTAAAGTTCCAGAAATAAAGGATGATGTAAACTATAATTGGGAATATTACTATTTTGATAACACCATTAAGTTAAAAGTATATGATATTTACATTTTGCTTTAACTTTATATCAGAAAAGAAAAATCAAATAATTCATCTTAATATTTTGAAATCCATTTTTATCTGTAACAAAGCCCCAATGATAGAGCACTGTTTATCTTAAAGCACCATGAAAATTTAATCTGATGTATTCACATTTGAGCACTGAATATAACGCAAACACAAACAGTATTTATAAGGAAAAAAAAATCAAGTTTTCTTTTTCCATCAAAATTTATTTTGGAATGTTAAAAGCTGTCTTTGTACTTATATTGGTTTATTTTGTCTTTACTTTGGAATAACCTGACATCCAGAGTCAATCTAAAACAAATAGCAAATGGAGTCCAGTACTGAAATATTATCTTGCTTCACAGACTCCAGTGATGTTGTCAAATAACTGACTAGATGTATACAACAAGAAATCAGATTTTTATAGCATTATATGTAATTCAAATTCATTATTGATTTGGTGTCTTATCCAATACATAGGAGTATAGTTAAGATTAGAGACAATTGGATAATTTAAAATTCCCAGTTTCTTGAGCTTCTCAGAGTAAAGGTGCCATATAAATATTAACTAGAAAAAGTAATGATAATGATGAAATTATTATTCTCATCTTCATCTTGCACACACTGTTGGTAATTCTCAACAACTTTATCACTTTGTTCACACACACACACACACACACACACACACACACACACACACCACATAGTCTGTGAAGTGTTTGGGGTATGGAACGCACCTAAATAATCAACAAGAGTACCACAATCCCTCTGGCCAGTAGGGGAATGAAGGGTATGAAAGAAGGAGAAACTACTGCACCAGAATAATGAATACAACCAAGTCATATGGAAACAAACACCCAGCTCAATGCTGTTAAGAAAGTGAAGCAAAATACAAATCTACAGACTCTTAAAAACCTAATAACTATGCAAAATATAAACTCACCTACTATGACTCAGGGAAATTTGTGGAAGAGGAGGCGGAAAGAATGTAAGAGTCATGGGGGGGACAATAATGCATAAGAGGGAATATCATCATGGATTCAATGGCTTTATCTAAGAACCTATGATACTGAGCATATTGTTGTGTTAATATGTATAATTTTAAGCCAATAAAAACATTAAAAAAGAATGAAAGTGAAGCAAGCAAGGGTGCTGACTTTAATTAAACAAACTTAAAGTCTAAACATTATTTCACAGAGGAGGAAAACAAGTTTTAAAAAAGAAATTAAATTTAAAAGCAAAATAACCTTATTAGGTACCATATAAAAACCCATTGATTTAAGTAAGATCCAAATATGTACATTTAAGTGTCTTGCAAGCTTCTAAACCTAAGTTTAGATTTTAAAATATTTTTCTGTATCATATTTTAAAATCCTCTTTGTGTCTGCTAAAATTGCCTGCTGTTGCAGTACTACCTGAAAAGAAGGTAATGGATTGTATTAAAAGCAGCAGCTTTCCACATTACTGAGAACTATATCAGCACCTGTGGCCAAAGAAATCATAAAAAAATGGATGCCTTGAGAAAAGATGTGATAAATTGTATCTCCTTACAATTAAAAGAATAGAATTTACAATGAAATATGTTTAATATCAAAAACAGTGCAAGATGCAGGAAAAGGTGCCATTTTAAACTGCTATTTATAGAACTTAAAAGCTCTCTACCCTAATTTTATCCTCAGACCCATACTTAGCCCAGAGATGGAAACCGTATTTATAGAAACAATCTTTGCCAGATTCTTTAAGATAAGAAAGCACAAAGCAACACCTACAAATTTATAGTTTACTCAGCCAGCCTGTTGCCATGGAAACAGATTGACCATTTACACAGAGCTAGCCCTTGTGATTTTAACCCTGCCTCTCCGCCTTAAAAACTGCTAACAATGTAAACTGATGGCTTTGTCTACAAATGCATTATTATTATTCAAGCAGCCAGCCAAACAATCAAATATGTATATCAAAAAGTTCTTGCTTTATGAGTGTACAGAATGTATGTCTGATACAAATGTTGAACAAAATCCTTTTCGCCACATCTTTCATTGGAAAATAAAAACATAAAGACATACTGCGTGAGTGGGGCTGTTGATTCTGTGCCATCTGGCCATATTGTTTTCCTCTGATTTCCTCCCACACTCCATTGTCCTACAAATCCTCAGAACTCCAGATTCTGAGTGTCGTGAATGTGTCCTTTACAATTTTGATAGCTTTATTTCATTTTGTGCTTCTGTAACAGGATGCCTTTGTCTGGGAAACCTATAATGTACAGATATTTATTTCCCGTGGGTTTTAGAGGTTAGAGGGTCCAAGATGGAGGGATCAGCATCCATCGAATAAGCCTTATTGAGAACAGGCAGCACACTCATCTTCTGGTAAGTCATCCACTCCCATGATATTACCAGTGGTGAAAGTTAGGCCCACTACCATGATGATATTACCAATGGTGAAGCCTGGGTGGTCTCAGAGTTAAAAAGCCATTTATCTAATGTATCCATGCATGTTCTCGCTCATATATGAATCCTAATTTTTAAGGTCATACATCTATTCATGGATTTGAGATGAGTATAGACTGTCAATCAAGATAGGAGAACACAGGATGGATGAGACAGTGAAGGTCAGGCAAAGGAAACATATGGTGTGGAAGCTTCAATGAAGCTATCATGGAGTAAAAAGAAGTAAGTAGGAAAAAAGACAGGGGAAGGGAAACAATAAAAACTCTTTGAAAACAAAATAATGAAACCTAATTCTTTGTATGCTATTTAAAAATTAAATTCACTTAAAAAAAGAAAGAATTCAGAGAGAGGAGGCAAGATAAGGAAGCAGAAGTTTATTACAGTGTAAAGTTAAACATTCAAGAGAGAGGTCTGGGATTCTCAAGTGACAACCACGTCCTGAGCTTTGAGACAGCTCACTGTATGAATAAACATTAGTGGAGGGGAGATCTATTCATGTTTTAAGGAGAGGAAAAGGCAGAGGATTACAAGAATGGATTAGGATTTCCCCAGATTACTCACCTTTTTGCCACTACAGAGGGTTCTCATATGTGGTGTGGAGCATATACATGATGGAAATAAGCAGTGTTATAAGACTAATAATGTGGAGATGCCATTGAATGAAGCAAAGGATAGCTGGTGGTCATCTTGGTTGGCTATGCAGCTCCCACTGGAAACTGGATGGTACGTATCTTTATCCTAAGAGGGCTGATGTGCTGACCTGCCATACAGCCTCTAGTCACTGTGCCACCTTGTTTACCATCTATCTATCTATCTATCTATCTATCTATCTATCATCTATCTATCTATCTATCATCTATCTATCTATCATCCATCTAAAATCTATCTATCATCTATTTATCTAACTATATGACTCCAGTGATACCTCATGCCCTCATACGGCCCTCTGAAGACCATCTACATTGGAGGTTAAGAATCCAACATTTGCCCATTCAGAGCCACACTGAAGCCATAACATTCTGTCCAAGCTCCCAAAATCCAGGTTCTTCTCCCAAGCAGTTTACATCCATTTTGTCTCAATAGTTCCAAAGTTGTAACCCATTCCAGCATCTACTCAAGCTTCCAGTCTTACCTAAATCACATGCCTGTGAGACATAAGGAACAATTCACTCCAAACAAAATTCCCTCAGCCATGAGCCTATGAAAGGAAACAAGACATCTACTTCCAAAACACTATATTAGAGTTTTTGTCTGGATGTTCATGCTACTCACGGGTATATATGTCTCCCCTCTTGCTGCACTCTGTTGTGGATATTGGAACCCCACTTCATCAGCCTTCCAACATGGAATGAAGACCAACAGCTCTCCAGAAATTCTTAATACTTTCGGTGGATGTACTCTGAGGCACCCAGCCACTTGGAATGAGAAGCTACTATGTTCTCCAATTCAACAGCCTGCATACAAATTCTGTTCAACTGCAAAGCCCATATCATATAAGTCAATATAATGAATCCCCTTCCTAATACAAAAAATACAGTGGGACTGTAATAGAACAAACATTTGCATTCCAGGATTACCTTATTCTAAATGAGTCCGAAATCAGCAAGAAAACAGTACACAATTCTGCGAGTGGATAATCTTCCCTACCCTGCCTCCTGGACTCATTGGGGTGAACAGTGAGTTTCCCAGACGTCATGCAGCCCTGCTTTTATGACATGGGTTAGCTTTACACTTGCAGCATCTCTTACACATGGGAGGATCATCATGTTCCTCCATGCTAGAGTTCTCCAGCTAGAGTTGAACACTGATGGCTCTATAATTCTGTGGGGGTTCTGCTCCTGCAGCTATCCTGGCCACATAACACAGCCTCACGACTCTAGATATAGGTTGTCAGCACTCCACAGCTTATTACACTTCAGGTCTTCAAACTAAACACCAAGTGGATGTTGTCAAGCTTACCTTTGTGTCCCTTTTAGTAGTGGCACAATTGCACCTGGGCCTCTCTAGGCTATGTTTTGGGGCACTAAGGAGCACTGTAATGGGATGCAGGGAGCAGGTTCTGGAGGTAATTCCAGTAATGCTCCCATGGGGTGCCCCAACCCCCTGTCCTCCTGTTGTAGAATAGAAAGGGCAGCTTTGAAGGCCTCCAAAATGCAAGTGAGGTCATTCTCCAATGGCCATGAAGAGTACAGTAGGCTCTCTTCCACACATGCTGATCCTGTATCAGAGGTCCCTTGCCAGAGTCTCACATTCAAGTTTCACTTAAATTTCATCTTTAAATCATTTCCTTTTTTCTCCAGTTTCAATGGGTTAAAAAATCCTTCTTATGTCTTTGCTATTTTACTTAGAAATTTCTTGTGCTAGGTCTCAAGTGAATCACTCTTACCTCCATAAATTCCTTAGGCATAGATTCAAGTCAGTGCCATTTAATGAAAAGGATGACCATTATTCTAGTTTCCAATTCACTTCTGAGTTATCAGAATGGCTTTGTAATCAATGTTTCTATCATTATGACCATGACCACTGAAGTAATCTGAAAGAATTGTCTCTCTCTGCATTTCTGCTTTTATGAGCCTTTACCAGAACTGCCATGAATGGAATGTTCACTGTGGGCTTTCTTTCAGCTGCTTCTCCAGGCTCTTATAGCTCTGCTCTAGTTCAAAGCCACTTCCACTCTTTCAGATATGTTACATCCATGCCTCTTTCCCCAGTACCAGTGTTCTACCTTAGTCCACTTTGCATCGACAGAGCAGAATACTTGAAACTAGAGAATTTTTAATGCAAACACTTGTTTTTCTAATAGTTCTAGAGGGACAACATCTGGTGAGAACCTTCTCTTCTGGGGTTGTTGTTGTTGTCTGCCACATGCTGCTGGGATGACCCTCCAAACCAGGCATAGTTATGGGAAGAAGGGATTTATTGAAGTTAAAGATCCAGGGGAAGTTCCATAATGACAAAAGAGGCTGTCCCCCTTTCACAGGTCCAAAGAGAGAAAGAGAGAGAGAGAGAGAGAGAGAGAGAGAGAGAGAGAGAGAGAGAGAAGCCATCACCAACAGGAGGGAGAAAGGAGAGATTTCCTTCTCCTAGAGCTTCCCTTCATCCTGCCCTCTACTGAGTGGCCACCCACTCCAGGGGAAGGGCTCACTCTGGAGGAGAGACCTCCTCCTTTAGATAATCCTTCCTGTAAACAACCTCAGAGACCCACCCCAGATTACTAAAGAGGGCAAATTGACAACAAAAATTAAGCATCACAAGTGTCACACATCTATTCATGTAAAATGTGTCCAGTGGTGCATTCTTCTTATGATAACAAAAGTAGAGTTAACACATTGGGAAAAAAAAAAAACCTCAGCATTTCTAAAACACTGTAAGTCAAGCAATTTTTTTCACTGCTTTTAAAAGTTGAAAAACAGAAGGCTAAACAAAGAATATATATGTTTTCATTTTAGGTGATTAAAAGTTAAATTGAACTTTGTATTTACCTCTGTGTAGTGAAGATGGAATTTAGAAAAGTATTGCTTGAAGCATTAAAATGAGTAGACTAACGAAAAAAATCCCTCAATATAAAAATTTCTCCAGTATATAAATTTCTCTATGCAGTGAATCAAAATTCTATCTTATCTTGGCACAATATTTATAAAATGTATTGCTTTTTATGTTTCTCACAGGTCTGTATGCCGTTCCTGATGGATCGAGACCATACGTTATTCAGCAGATGTACGCAATCTCAGCTGAAGGCATGGCACTTACCTGACAGTCAATGAATAAATTTCTGAACAATATAACTTGCTAATAAATCATAGGCATCAGCCAAGGCCAAAGATCCTGAAGAGATGGATATTAACCTGAAGGCTGTACAATGAGATATGTTTATTTCATGTATGTAAATGATCAAATAATGTGAAGGAAGATACTCTCATTGTTATAATTTAAACAATTAAGAGATTATGGCAATAGAATTTCACAGACACTTTTTATTAAGAAGATGAAAGCTAAACTATATAAAAGAAAACAGAAGGTGTAGTGCTATAAGTCACTTAGAGCTCATTTACAATAAACTAGCAGTACATTGATCCCACATGGGAAATGAGTCAAATTCTTTCAAACATTAAAAGTGTATTAAAGGAAAGGGAAACTTAACTAAATAGTTCATGGTTGTGCCTCTGCAAAATTTAATTTTTCACATAGGGAAAAATTTATTTCCTTCACTGGAGTGACTTACTTGGCAAGACTCTATAATATCAGGATACACTTGGGTTGAACCTAAGTCTACAACTATCCCTTAAAGAACCTAAGTTTAAAGAAACTATGACATTCTCTCTTGCTTGCATAGGACTTCTTTACAACAAGGCTTTTAAAAACAAACTGGCTCTTTTTATGATACAAAGCTAAAAAAGGACATTGTAATATACTAAATAATTTGATTTTTAATTAGTTAACAAAAAAATGTTCTGTGATTTTCGAGATTTAACATTTTATAACAGGACAGTTGTTCAGCAAATTGCCATAACCAGAACCTCAGGACCCTCTGATCACTCCACTACTGAGTGAACTCAGGTTTGGATGGGCCTCGCTGGCTTCTCTGCTTTGGCCACACAGCCCTGAAATGAAGGACTTGGCACTACTCAACCATACCTGGAATTCAGGAAGGACCCACTTTCAGGTTTACACAGATACTAGAGCAATCCAGTTTCATGCAGTGTCAGACTGAGGTCCTGGATCTCTCTTTGCTTTTAGAGAGTGCCTTTAGGTTTATGGGCTCGCATCTCCATCATCAGAGCCAACCACTGAACATTGAATATTCTCCCTGCTTTGGGTTTCTTTCAGAAGGCAAATCTTTATGTGAAATGCCTCAAAGGATTCAATCAAGAATAATAGCAAATATTTCCTTTTGCCATAGAGAGTAATGCAATCATGGAATTAACTATAGAGGTCATTGGAACCATTTTAAATTCTGTCTATTTCAAATATATAGTAAAATCTTAATAGTTAAAGTAATGATAAAAGTTATATTCTGTTAGTTTGAAACGATAACAGGACCAGGTTAAAATAAAACCCAAATGTCAAAGGGCTATCTATCAATAAACATGGTGGTTATTTATAAAATTTCTTGAGACAAGCTACATATGATGAACTAGTCAGCTTTGAAATTGTTACAAAAAACCTGAGAAAACAATGTAAAAGGATTAAGGTCTTGTTTTGACTCCTGGCTTCACAGGTTTAAGTCCATAATTGACAAGTTATATTGCTTTTAGCAAGGAGAAAATGAAAGTAGTGGGAGCATATGATAAAGGAATCTGCTTGGTTTATGTGGTCAGTGAACAAAGAGAAGGAAAGGGACTGAGGACAATGAATGACCCCTAAGGGCATAGCCTCCACACGCTGCTCCCTTTAAGCCCCGCTTCCTAAATTTCTATCATGAGATTATTCACGGACCATCCATTGATAAGACCTGAGTCGTCATGATCCAATTACTTCTCAAAAGCCTACTATGTAGATACTAAGTCTGCCAGGCATATAGTCTTTGGGGGACATCTTAGGTCCATAGCATATGACATGAATATGACAATGATATAAATTAAAAGATTTGAAGGATTTGAAATCATTAATAGCATACTAATTATGCAAGAAAAAAATGTGGGCAAAAACAGAAAAAAAATAATATTAGTATAGTTTTCACTATTTGAAAATCCCCAGTATATTTAATGGCAGTCATATGAAGACAAATTTTTATGAAAATATAACTTAAAGGGGAAAATACTAAGAGGTTCTAGTCCTATAAATGAGATTTCCTCTTAGCAACTTCAGAAAAAAATCATTAAAATTAACTATTAATAAAATAAATGTAACCTTAATGTACTTATTTTTACTATCAGCAAATAAATGCATGACTATCTACCAAATGGAAAAGAGTAGAGTGTAAATCAAGGAAAAGTATCAATTGTCACACCAGCAAGACAAGGTACCTTTTTCACACAGGATAACAAAGTAATTCGTATAGCCCTCAAAGACTGATTTTCTTCTTCACAGTGCACTAAACTCTAATGTCAGGCCAGTAACAAAGTCAGAGAACATTCTCATTGGTTCTTCATGAAAATAGAGCAATAGAATTCAGACATTCTGTCATTTTCATTTCTATTGCTCAACCATAGAATCAATCAACTGTAATAGAAAGACAGAAAGGGAAGAAGAAGCAACAGTCACCAGTCAGCTCAACTGAGATAAATAATCCAAAATCAATAATCAAAAATCCAAAATCAATAATCCCCAAAGCTGGTGGATATACCATAAAGTCAAGAGAAACCACTGCCTGAGATAAACTCTCTCGAATTTTTCTTGATATCCTTGAAGATTTGGGTCATTTGAGTATCTGCTCAAATACACCTGTTCATAGTACCATTTGCTGAACTACTTACAAAAACAAATAGCCCTCACAGATTCCATCACCTTTTATCACCTTAGATTTTTTTCATATTTTATCATAAAAATCATATTCATTATCTTTCCTACTAGAATATATGCTCCAAGCGTTTCTCCATATATTTACTATATCTAGTTTTTAAAATAACACCTAGTATATACTTAACAGATGATTGAATAAATTGCAAATATTAAAGCTTACTTTTAAAATGTGAAAAATAAGCATCACATTTTCTCTTCTAGTCTTTGCATTTAAAAACTAAATATAAGAAAGTAAACCTTAAAATGCAGAATAAATCTTCATGACATTGAGTTAGGCAAAGCCTTTGTTGTTCTCAGCGACACACCACTGGGATGAACCTCCAATTGAAGCTACAGATCCAGGGGAAGTTCCATCATGGCAAAAGAGGCTGGTCTTCTTTCACAGGTCCAAGCTGATAGAATGATGGCATCACCAACACCACACACACACACACACACACACACACACACACACACACACACACACACACACACAGAGGGAGGGTAAGAGAGAGAGTGGGAGAGAGAGATCAAACAGGTGGTAGAAAGGAAGAGAGATTTCCTTTCCTTCAAACTTCCTTACATCCTGCCCCCTACTGAGAGGGCCACCCACTCTGGAGGAAGGGCTCCCTCTGGAGGAGGGACCTCATCCTTTAGTTAATCCTTCCTGCAAACATCCTAGGAGACCCATCCAAGATTACTGTGGATTACTAAACAGGTCAAATTGCAAAAAAACTTAACCATCACAGCCTTCGTAAATGTGCACTACAAACTCAGATCTCACACACACATGCAAAGGAATAAACTGGACCTCATTCAAAATCTTCAAATGATACAAGAAATGAAATGACAATTTAGATGTGGAATATTTATTTGCAAGTCAAATATCTGCTAAAGATTTCCATCCAGAATATATAACCAAATGTTACAACTCAATAATAAAAAGATAATGTGGGAGAAGATTTGAATCAGATAAGACATGAATAAATATTTTTCAATAAAGATACAAAGTATTCATCCATACCTGCATGAAAGTTGCTCTGTGTCATTTGTCAATAGGAACATGAAAATCAAAATCTCATTCCTTACCGCTCCACACATATGCTAAATTTAAAATGACACATAATAATAAGTGCTAACAAAGTTGTGAAGAAACAGGAACTCTCTTATCTTTCTAGTTAGATTTTAAAATGGTGGAAGTAATTTGCCCATAGTTTTCAAGTTCCTTAGAATGTTGAACATATGTGTTCAACGAAATGTTACTGTATGGCCCAGCAATTCCATTCCTATGTATGTAGACAAGAACTGTTTAAAAATATTCAAGATATTACACACAGATGTTCATGATAGCCTCATGCCAAAGAACAAAAGAATTTAATGCCTCATGAATGTAATGTGTAAAGTTCATGCAATGAAGTATTGTGTGGCAGCAACAGGGGATGGAACACTGAGTTCAATTATAAATAAATATATATGAGACATATGTAATAGAGTAGCCCTGTAATTTAATGTTAGACAAATTAAAAATATATGAACTCAGAACACATTTATCATATCAAAACTATATATATATATATATATGCTAATATATAATAAAGTATATTAAATAAGTGTAGATATACTTAAATCTATATATGTAAAATAAGATATTTATGAGATTGTCAAAAAATCAAATGATATATAATGTGTAAGTCTAAAAACATATATTAAAGTATCAAGTTACCAAGCAATATCTTTTCACAAGGAACTGAACAAGTGAATACATTAACGAAATGAAGACACCTTATACAGATGTCTTCCTGGGCACTAGGAAGTTGAACTCAGGTTGTGCAGGCTCTGGAGGCAAGCGCCTTAACTGATAAGCCATCTCTCAGGTCTTTAAGCAATATCTTTTGATTTGTAGAATTTTCAAATTACTATGTAGCTAATCCTTCAGTTGATTCCTCTATGGCTTACACTGTTTTCATCTTCTTGAAATAATTTTTGGCAAACAGTAGATCCTGTTTGTGACAGTTAATGTTTTTATATAAAAATTTTCTAAAGTTTAGATCAAGTCTTTTAACCAATTCAGAATCTATCTTTGTGCATCATTAGCATCTGACTGTATTTTGTCTATGAATCTAGTTATTTGGCCCCAAACATTCCTGTTCTAATATGCAAATCACATTTTCCATGTAGCAGGGCTTTGAAAATCATAGTATATTTTGTGATATTGATTATTTTTATTTATCCTCAGCTAGTATCACTCTTTTCTAATCATTCTAGATTCATTTAACTTACATGAAATCAAGTTTATTCAACCACTTAAAATGTCTTGATTCATACATCTTATTAAATATTGTTATAGACTAGTAATTTTCTTCAGATATTTATTGCTATATGTTATTTATTTTGTCCTTAGGTATTTTTGCTTTTTAATTTTATAAAGGTATACAGAGTCTTTATGAAATTGTCAGGCAGGCAATAAGAACTCAAAGTGTGATTATTAAGGTGTTAATACAATTACATTTGTTTGCTTTTGATGTTGTTCTCCAATGCTATTGATTCTTTGCATGTTTTGTAGCTAAACTTGCATAATTTTCTTATTAGTTCTAGTGATCTTTATATTTTCTTGGATATGCCTCTGGCATTATTGCATATTTTATAACGTTAGGTATATGCCCTTCAGTTTTTACTTTCCTGAAATATATATTAAATAAATACTGCTTCATTTTCAAGTTTCCTCTATAGATTTGTCTTTATTACATTGCCAATATCCCTTATCTTGCTGGATTTCCCAAGGTGCAGACTTTGAGGTAGACATTAATATGCAGGAAGTGAATTTGGGTTCAACTTGGGACAATTACATATAGAAGGAAAGGAAAGGATGGGGTTGGTAGATTGTGACAAAACACCACAAGAGAGTCAAGATGGGAGAATGGGTCTAGCAGATTTGGGGGGAGTGGCCCATGCCCTTATTTTCTGTTACAAATCTGTCATTTGATACAAAAGTGAAGGGAAAGGACAGGAACTTGGATCATGTTATATTCCTTATCCAGTCATTTCCTGGAAATAGGCAGCCCTCACAACTATCTACAACACCAGCTGTCAAGTCCGCAGGAGTAGCTCCTAACACATCACAATATGATCACACACACACACACACACACACACACACACACACACACACACACACACACACCATCTTCTAAGACTGGGATGAGTCATCTTTGATGATAGTATGATGCTAATGTTTATACACTGATCACTTTGCTGATGTTTAAAGACATGTTCACAAACTGTAGATTTCTGTTTACTATTATTTTCCCAATTATGTTCATCAGAAGAAATTGTCTTATTTAGAACACTGAAAGTCTCCACTGTTGGATTGCTTAGAATACACTGTTTGACAATATAATTCTTTATTTTGTTTCCTAAATGTTCAGTAGTAATTTTATTCCTTGGATAGCCATATCATACTTGTTATGAGAATACTATAGAAAATTGTTTTACCTAAGATAAATTTCTGCATATTTTTAGCATGACATGAAATGTGCTTCAAAAGCTTATTTTTCAGCCGTGGTGGGGGAGACAGTCCGGAGGCATGGCACCCATCAGTAACAACACACTTGGGCCAGGAAGACCGGGATGAGTACTAAGATATACAGGATACCTGGCCACAAGGACTAATACAGACAGCCCACAGAGGAGGATATACAACTGATCAGGGATGGGGAGGGGGGGAATTGGGGAATTCGGGATAACAACGCATGG
>PVHP010010687.1:19566-47129 GCA_004024765.1 Zapus hudsonius | reverse complement strand
TCCCTTTCTACTTGCAACTAAATAAATTACTATTTTAAAGAAGGTGGATATCATTCCTGAGTGTGATATCTGGGGCTATTCTCTGGCCTTCACACACACACACACACACACACACACACACACACACACACACACACACACTCACTCACTCACAACTCTGAATGTTAGGTTTTGTTGTCAACTTGACCTTTTTAGTAACCTTGGGTGGGTCTCTGAGGATGTTTACAGGAAGGCAGCCTCTCAGTAGGGGGCAGGATGTAAGGAGACTCAATAAAACTAGAAACAAACTTTTCTTCCTGGGAAGGCAGTGCAGGAGGGAAATTCCAGAGCAAACAAATGTGGGAAAGGGTTACAAGACCCCACCCTAAGGCTATATAAAGGAAGAGGAAATTTCCCCAGGGCCCCCTGTGTCTGTTTGCTGTTCTGTGTGTGTGACATCGGTGATGGCCTCTCTCTCTCTCTCTCTCTCTCTCTCTCTCTCTCTCTCTCTCTCTCTCTCTCTCTCTCTCTCTCTCTCTCTCTCCCCTCTCCTTTCTCTGCTTAGACCTGAGAAAGTGGGGCAGCCTCTTTCACTATTATGGAACTTCCCCTGGATCTGTAGCTTCAATAAATCCTTTCCTCCTATAACTGTAACTGTGCCTAGTTTGGAGATTCATCCCAGCCGCGTGTGACTGGCTATGATCCACACATACTCCACTATCCTCTTGGGATGGCTTCGATGAGTTCTCAGGCACCACCCAGTGCCACACATGACCGGAAAGTTTTCTTTTTTTTTTTTTTCCAAGGTAGGGTCTCGCTCTAGCCCAGGCTGACCTGGAATTCACTCTGTAGTCTCAGGCTGGCCTCAAACTCACGGCGATCTCCTCCTACCTCTGCCTCCCGAGTGCTGGGATTAAAGGCGTGCACCACCACGCCGGGCTCAGAAAGTTTTCTTTACTCATCGAACTATGTGAGGATCTTGATGGGACAATCGGCCAGCTGTGGAGAAGGTTGGAGACGGGCCAGGAATGTGGCGTCCTCGTCGATTGTGTTCATTGCTGTGGTTACAATAAGAGTTCCCTTGTGCTCAGAAACGCGAACCTAAGTGCTTAGGGTAAGTGGATATCGCATGCCACTTCCCGTTCAGATGTTTCAGAAAAATTAAACCTACTCGTGTGGCTGTCAGTGGCTGCGTGCGCACATGCGCACACACACAAATATATGCATATATAATAAACAAGGGGCTGGGAGGGACTAGGAGGAAGACCCCTCCCACAGGTAGATAGGGCATGGCCTCAGACAGTGACCTCATGTCCCGTTATCAAGGACACTCCCAGGCCGGAGCCTTGCCACTCCCCCGCAGCAAAAGCCTTTAAAAGTCCTAAAAGGCCTAACTTGAGCTTCCTTTTTCCCTGACCTGACTGCTGGGCTAGAGGTGCCCCTCCCCCTCCTCTGATCTCCTTACTGGGATGGGGGGAGAATTTTCCCTTTATCAGTGTGTGATTTCTTTTTCTCACTTTTTGGTGATTCTGTGCACTTTTGATGATGATTTGTAAACCTCCTAGGCCACGTGGTGACTGGGCTGCTCCCCTATCCCATTCCCCCTTCCCTTGAATAAGCGCGTGTGATAAGAAAATGCTGTCAAAATTTGAAAGTTCACATGGAGATCCCTAGTTTCTTGGGCTGACATAACACATACCCGGGGCCTTAAACAGCAGACGTGTATTGGCTATGGTGCTGGAGGCTGCAGGTTCAAGGTCAGAGTAACATGTCGGGTTCCCCTTCCTCACACGTGTCACCGGTTGTATGACGTGGAGCCTCTATCCTTGTGCCCTCCAACCCCACTCCTGTCTCCAGACACAGTCACACAGAGGGCCAGAGCCCCAGCTTACAAACCAGGAAGCCATAACCCAGGCTAGCACATTAGCTAACTTTCATTGTCCCAGGAACAGAAGCCACTTAGGGAGAAAGACTCCTCTTGGCTCCCGGTTTCAGGGGTTTCCACCCCAGCTGTGGCTAGGAGGGCCTGAGGGAACAAAACAGCTCACATCACGGTGGCCAGAAGGAGAGGAGCTCTTCTGATCCTTCCTCTCTTTTTATTTTGGTTTTTCAAGCTAGGGTCTCGCTCTTGACCTGGAATTCACTATGTCATCTCAGGGTGGCCTTGAACTCACAGCAATCCTCTACCTCTGCCTCCCAAGTGCTGGGATTAAAGGTGTGCGCCACCACGCCTCTGCTCTTCACCCCTTTATTCTGTCAGTGGCCCATGGGAAGATTCCCTCCTCAGTTAATCCCAGGAACAATACACTGAAAGAAATTGAAAGCAAGGTCTGAAAGAGTCACTGTACATCGGTGCTCATAACAGCACCATAAGAAGTGGACAGGCAAATGGGCATGTGCACACAATGGAGCATTATTCAGTCTCAAAAAGTAAGGAGAAGCCGGGCGTGGTGGCGCACTCCTTTAGTCCCAGCACTCGGGAGGCAGAGGTAGGAGGATCGCCGTGAGTTCGAGGCCACCCTGAGACTACATAGTGAATCAGGTCAGCCTGGACTAGAGCGAGACCCTACCTCAAAAAACCAAAAAGTAAGGAGATTCTGGCACAGACTACAACATATCCATGTTCCAAGCTTGGGGTCAGTAACATAAGCAGTCACTAGCAGACAAATCCTGTGAGCATCTGCCTCTGAGGCATCAGAAACATAAAGAGAGAATTAGAATGCGCTGTCCAGGGCTGCTTCAGATTTGGAAGATGAGAAAGTTCTGGAAGTCACCTGCACAGCAATATCCATCTCATTAACACTAATAAACTAAACTTGGAAATGAGTAACGTGGTAAATCTTATGCTGTGTGTTTTTAACCACAAAAACAAAAGGTTAGGGGCTGCAGAGATTGCTCAGTGGTTATAGTCACTGGCTAGCAAAGCCGAGATCGATTCCCCAGCACCCATGAAAAGCCGGATGCACAGAGTGGTACAAGGGTCTAGAAGAGGCCCTGGCACACCCATTTCCTCTCTTTCCTTTCTCTCCTTGCAAATCAATAAATAAATGTTTAAAATACATGAAAATAAATTTAAAGCCCTTCCTCAGGAGAGCAAGAGACAACACTGGCCACCAGGAGGCGCTCTGCACGCACTCACTCACATGCCACAGCCTCGGTCGGCAGTAATTGGAGGAGGGCAAGAAGCCCAGTGGTGCAGATGGCCCAGCTCCACCAACCCCAGCTGCACAAAACTCCAGTGTCACAATCTGGTCACATCAACTCGTCCGTGTCCCTTCCTTCTGTGATGGAGACCCCACCCTACCTACCCCCAGGGTTAGAAGTGGTTAGAAGAGAGAAGTGGAGGGGACTCACCAGGCCTCATCATGGAGGAGAGACCTTGGTCCACTAGGACTCAGGGACTCCCAAGGAAACAGGTCAGCTACCTCAGTGGCCAGGTGCAAGGCTCCCACGACAGCTCAGGGGCCTGAAAGGTCGGTGATACCTCATGGGGTGTCCGAATTCCAAAAGAGCTGCACTCATGAAGGTCCCTGGAGCCCAGAACCTACTCCGTGGATGTCCCCGTACTATTCCGGGTCGCCTGTCCCTTACCCTGCGCTGTCCTGAGTGTCCATCTGACCACATGGTCTCCCCGCTCCATGTTTGTGTCTGAAAGGACCTCACTGTGTGATTCAGCCTCGAGGACTGGCTGAGTCATAGACACAGGCGAAGCCACCCCATGAAGTCTGAGTGTCCCTTTCAATCCCTGGAGAGGCACAGACCTCCAGCCGGGCCCCTCTGGGAAGCCAGGTGTGTGTCTTTTCCTTCCTCTCCCACCTCTCGCCCCAGACCTGCTACATTCATTCCTTCCTATGGGGAATTCTCCTCCCTGGGCCTGCAGACCAACTGGCAATTCCTGATGGTGCTGAACCCCACCCCCACCCCCACCCCAGGAGCCTCCGGCAAGTTTTGGCTCAGTGGTACCTTGGTGGTTCCTTCGCTGGTCAGCTGATCAGAATGTCAACTGCACCCTTTCCCAGAACCCTCCAGCACGTGTGTGGGTTCCTGCGTGTGTGTGTGTGTGTGTGTGTGTGTGTGTGACATATGTACACACAACACAGAGAGAGAGAGAGAGAGAGAGAGAGAGAGAGAGAGAGAGAGAGAGAGAGAGAGAGACCAAGACAGCGTGAGTATGATCGTTCCAGAGCCTTCTGCTGCTGCAAATAAACTCCAAATGTACATGGCACTTTGTGCATCTGGCTTTACCTAGGTACTGGGGACTCAAACCCAGCTGTCAGGCTTTGAAAGCCATCTCTCCAGCCCCTGGCTTTTCGTTTGTCTGTTTGAGGCAGGGTCTCACTCGAGCCCAGGCTGACCTGGAGCTCACTCTGTAGCCTCAAGCTAGTCTCCAACTCCGGACAATTAATTCTCTTCTCGGGCCTCCCAAGTGCTGGGATTAAAGGCATTCACCACCACACCCAGCCGTCACTTCTTTTAGGAACCATGCCCAGTCCATCAGCTCTTACTTCTTACTAAATTAATAATATAAGAAACATACACGAAACCATCACCTCAAACAAAAGCCAGGCTGTGACACAACTTCCATCTGACCACAGGGTCTCCCCATCCAACATTCCCATCTTCCCGCTGTAACCCACATCCTCCTTCCTCCCGGGTTTCCTGTCATACTTGTTCCACACACGTGTGTGACTTCAGTCACCTTCAATTTTACAGAGAGAGAATTGTGTTTGCATAGCAGGACACTTTGATTATTCTGCTTCAGAGATCTGACCCTGCTTTGATGTGTGGATACAGGTGTTTCATCTTGATGGCTGTATAATATCTCATCGTGGAAACTTGGCCATAATAGGATATAATCATTTGTTCCGCCATGGGTAGGCATGAGGGTAATTTCACAGTTCGGGCTGTTGAAGTCTGATGAGCATTCTTTTACATCACTCTGGTTATAAATGGACAAGAACTCCCTACTGTGTGACCCCATCAGAGGTTGTCCCTGCACACCCGAGCTGGCCCTCAGGCCCCTCTCTCCAGTCTGCAGCCGCTGGAACTGGACCTGCGGACCCATAGGGGCTCCAGGAGGCCCCGTCCTGGCCAGTTCTGGGAAAGTGCCCAGTCCAGCCAGTCCCTGACCTCGCCCAGTGAAGTCTCCATCTGCCCTGGGGAGGCAGCATGGGTCACTCTGGCCAGCTCCCAAACAGGTCGCTGACCCTGTTCCACAGTCCCTAAACTGGAGTTCTGGACAGACAACAGCCGCATGCCTCATGTTCCCCCCCCCAAACTAAACACCACAGTCTTGGGGGGCACCCCCTCTCGGCTCATGTGTGTGTGTGTGTCCTCAGCTGCTGCGTCCATCTTGCCAGAGGACAAAGGGACATCCAATGTCCATTAACCTTGAGTTACTGCCACCAAGGACTCCCCTGCATTTATTGAACACCTATTGTTTGCTGGTGACTGTGACTGAGGCCAGACTTTCCTGTCCCTTCCTTTAAAGTGCCCACTTCCTGCCTGGGCTCCCACACCTGGGGACAGTCAAATGTGCCCCCATCCCTCTGGCCTGGAGCAGGTGTGTGCTGCGGGGAAAGGGGCCCTGGAATGCCCTAACTGGGCTCTCCAGACCTGGGGTGGTGTGAGCACTGTTGGAGTTGCTGTGATTCTCTTTCTTTCTGGGCCTCAGTTTCCCCATCTGAGCCCTTCAGGGTCCAGGGTTCCATTTGGCTCTGAAACGAACCTGACTGAGCCCTTCCATCCCAGCAACTAGTGAGAGAAGGGGAGGAGGGCACCCAGCTCTTTATGAGTTGTCTCCAGGTCAGATTCATTCACGCAAGCATTTATTGAGCGCCTGTTGTGTACCAGGCCCTGGACTGAGTCGCTGGAACGCAAAGATGGCAGATTCGGGTAGAGACCCTAAACCCCCTCCTCCCGGCCTCGCGCGCTCTGCCGGGATGTGGAGGGCTCGTGGGGTGGCGGGCGGGCGGGCCTAGCCGGGATTCCGGGCAGCGGCGACTCGCGTGTCAGGGCGACGGGGCGGATCCGTCTCCTCCCCTTCCTCCGCACGGCCGCCTCCACCCGCGGGATCCCGGCGGCTGCTGCGCCCGTCGTCGGGCGGTCGGGCGGTCTGTCTGTCGGTCTGCAGGGAGGTCGGTCCGAGGCCGGGGACCGGGCGGAGGCGGGACCGTCCCCTCCTCCCCGGGAGCGGGGCGCGCGGCGAGGAAGGCGCCAGCGCGGGAGAGGTGAGCGCGGGGCGCGGGGATCCCGCGTCCCCAGCTCCCGCTGGCACCCCGGGTGGGGACCCGCTCTTCAGACCCCTGGGGACAGACACTGCCTCGGAGGAGCCCTGGGCGCCCTGAGCATCCCGCATCCATCCCGCATCCCGGGCAGGGCTGCGCGCGGGCCCCGGGTGGGGGACGCTCGCCAGGGGCGCAGGGCGCGCTGCAGCCTGGGGACCTGCTGGCGCGCTGCAGGTGCCCGGGGCCCACTGGAGGGGACCCCCGATTCCTCCCCCTCTGCCGCCCCCCTCCACCGGCGCCCCATTGTTCCCATCCGAGACTCCTGGAGGGGGAGGGGGCTGCGCTTTGGACTCTTAAAGGGCCCTCGTCCTTTCTTGTCTCCTGCAGGTGGCGAGCATCGGTGGGGTGGGGCGTGCCTACGGCCCCCGCCCCCTCCCGGGGGTCCCCCGGCCACCGCTCCCCAGCCGCAAGCCATCCCCTTCCCTAGGCGATCTGCGACCACCACCGGGGCTGGCCAGGACGCAGTGGAGTGGGGACCGGTGGATGGAGATACCCTGCAGCCGAGCTGTCGTCGTCGGAGCCTGGGTCACTGTCGCCAGCCTGCGAAGAGCCAAGCACTGCCGCAGAGAGCCGCGGGCTGGGGCCCGGGCCTCCCTGGTGACAGGCCCTGCGTGGCAGGGAGAAAAAGACCAGAGACCAGCAAGGAAGAGCCCGGACCTAGAGGGACAGGCGCCTCACTCCCTCTCCTGAACCCAGGGGACCGCCACCCCCATCACGAGAAAGACATTGCCTACAGAGCAGCCCGGTGTGTGACAGCTCTGTCTAAGGGGCCCTTGGAGCCTGGATTGTCACCCCGAGTCCCCGAACAGAGGCCTCTAGGCCTTGGAGAGGGAGCCGAGCTGGAAAGGAGGCCACAGTCCTCGCTGCCAGCCCTGGGGAGACAGGAGGACCGTTCCCCAGTGCTCCCAGGCCCAGGAGGAGCTGGGCCAGCAACAGTGGGGACCTGGCCCCCCAGGCGACCGCGACCATGTCAAGGCCGAGCCAGGGTGTGATGGTGCCGGTGAACGGGCTGGGCTTCCCACCGCAGAACGTGGCCAGGGTGGTGGTGTGGGAATGGCTGAATGAGCACAGCCGCTGGCGACCCTACACGGCCACCGTGTGCCATCACATTGAGAATGTGCTCAAGGAAGATGCCCGGGGCTCGGTGGTCCTGGGCCAGGTGGACGCCCAGCTGGTCCCCTACGTCATCGACCTGCAATCAATGCACCAGTTCAGGCAGGACACAGGTGAGCAGACCACCAACATCACAGGGGAACTTAAGAACCCCCCACCCCAAAAATCTCAGGAGTGGGGGGTGGGTCCTGAGTGCAGGCGGTCCTACCTGCTGACAGTCTCCTTCACTCTCTTCCTCTGAGCAAGGGACAGTCTAGCCTCACCCAGGGTATGACTTGGGTTCCATTTGGGAGGGGGGCTTTGGGTAAGTGCTTCTCAGAGCCTTGGTTTCCTTGCCTGAAAAATGGACAGATCACTATTTCTCAGAGCGATGTAAGGGTTAAAGAAAAAACAATTGAGCCTTCCCCATCCCAGAACCTAGGGGGAAGACTCAAAAGTCTGAGTATGATTCCTAATCCTCCCATTTTACAGACAGAGAAACTGAGTCTCCCGGAGGCTGAGTGATTTGCCCTCAGAGCTAAGATTTAAACCCCAACAGCAGGCTGACTGCAGGGGCTGGGGTAGGGGGCGTGGGAATGGTGCAGCTCACATCTGAGGGAGTTGATGATGCCTGTGGTGGGGGCGGGGCCGTGATGGTTGTGTGGACGGGGTGGGGGTGGTGTGAAAAATAATGGTTGTTCGGCGGCTTGGCACGGCCACTGTGGAATTCTTTGGTGGTGATGACGGCGATGGTGGTGATGTGGGGTGTGGCCTGACGTGTGGTGTTGATGGAGAGAGTAGTATCTCTGGCAGCCTTGGTGGTCCCGAGCTGTGGGTGGCTGTGTGTGTGAGTGGGGGGGGGCGTAGCTGGTGGTCTTGGTGACCGTCTCAGGAGCTGGACGATGGTCACAAAGATAATAGATGATGGGTGATAGTGGTGACAGAAGTGATCCCACACTCGGGTGGGTGTGTCACAACATGGAGAGCCTCTAGCTTCACTTCCCAGTGGCCTCAGACAGCGGGCTGTGCGAGGTTCTGCCAAGACGTCTTTGGTCCGCAGGGCGGTGGTGGGAGCTGCAGGGAGCAGCTTGGGGGTGTCTGGATGCCCCCTCCCCTTTGGAGCTTTGCAGCCTGACCACCTGTGGCTGCTTGAAGTTAGTTAAAACCATGTCACCGTGTCACCACATGGGACTGTATAGGGCCAGGACATTGTCACCAATGCAGCCGCAGGGGCGACTCTAGGACAGTGTGTGGTGTCACTGTGATCATTCAGAATGTCTGTTTCTAGGACTCCAGGCTTTGGCTACAGACGAGTTCTACCAGCCATTCGCCATTTGCGTTTCTTATCACAGGGGCGTGTATTAACCTCCGACTGTGTGTCAAGCAGTCCTTAGCAGAGGGAATGTCCTCCGTGGTCCAGGGACATGTGGGAGGTCTGAGAGTGTGAAGTAAACATGTTGGAAAGAGGTTTGAGGAGGTAGGTCTCCCAGCAGTCTGAAGAACGGGGAGAGGAGGCCCAGTGCACCAGGCAGAGGGAACAGACCGTGCAAAGGGCCTGGGGTGGGGAGGAAAAGGGTACCTTCAAGCCTTTGACCATGTTTGGAAGGCAGAAACCTCGGAGTACAAGCCTGGAGCAGATGTCAGACCTAGCCAGCAAGGGGAGGACTTTAACTTTGATCCTGAGAGTGGGATGTCCCCCTGTAGTCTTCGTGTTTCTTAGAGAGGAACACTGAGGCCCGGATGGAGAACGCAAAGATAAACACCCCTGTGCCCCTGTTCCTCCCTCCCGGTGGTGACAGAGACCCACAGCAGAAGGGGAGGACTTCTCTGGCACACTCAGTGGTTGGCATTTGGTGGGCCAGAACAAATACTGGCTGTGGTTATTTTCTAGACCATGACTTGGGGGGCAGGGGGTCCTGAGAAACAGACACCCTCCCAGGACTTGCCAAGTTGGTAACTTTGCCCGTGAACTTCCTCCCTGTGGGGCCCACCTTCTGTGCCCAGCATCCCATTTCAGGTCCTGAGCCCCTACATTTCCCACCTCCTCACCATCCCCTTGACCTCTAGGGCACCCCTTATGTGGCTCAGCCTTGCTGGAGCCCCCAGAAGCCCAGCCCCCATCACCTCCCTACTCTATGCCAGTATCTTCCTTCCCCAACTGCAGGCTCCACACCTGCCCGCGTGCTGGGAAGGGAAAAGGCCACTTAACTCTCTCCAGGCTCCTGGGTGCCTGCCAGGACCCCCCATGGAGGAGGAGGGACTGGAAACCTCCACGGGCGGGGGAGGGGCTAGAATACCGGGAAAGATTAGGGAGGGAGGGAGGGAGGGAGGAGGAGGCTGGGGAGAGCTGTCAAAAGGTCTCTGGCCCTCCTGCCAGGGTGTAGAGAGGAGACCTGGTAGAAAGTAGGTCTGGGATCGAGGTGTGGAGGCGCACGCCTTTAATCCCAGCACTGGGGAGGCAGAGGTAGGAGGGTCACTGTGAGTTCGAGGCCACCCTGAGATTATATAGTAAATTCCAGATCAGTCTGGGCTAGAGCTAGACCTTACCTCAAAAAACAAAAACAAACAAAAGACCCTGTTTTAAAAGCCCCCACAAAGTTGCTGAGCGGTGAGACTAGGTTTGCCCTGAAAGGAGCTGACAAGCTTCTCTGATGGGCACCTGGTAATTCTTTCCGCCTTGTCGGTGATGAAGAAGTCAACAGACGCTATGCGAATGGGCAGGTGTAGCTGTGTTCGGATAAAACATCATGGGCATTAACATTTGAATTTCATCTAGTTCTCATGGCTCATGAAATGTTCTTTGTTTCAACCATTTCTAAATGTAAACCCGTGAGCTTTGTAGAAGCAGGGGGTGGGTCAATTTAGCTCCTCACAGCAGTCACGACCCCCATTTGAGCATTGATACCCCAGGACCCCTGCCCAGCTCCTGCATACAGATGGCTGCTGGTCCCTGGGCCAGAGGTCAGGTGTCAGGTGTGGGGGGCAAGGGGAGAGGCCAGGCCCCAAGGGAGCTCCTGTTTGCTCAGCTGCTGGGGCTGTTTTTACTGCTCCCCACGGGGGATGAGTTCCCTTTGAAGCCATCCAAGCCGGAACCCCTCTTCCCTCTCATGATGAAGAGGCAGAGGTTATGTCCCTGGGCCACGGGATGTTAAATCCAGCAGAGACAGGCTCACACACATGATTCCATACTGGTGGTAGGCTTTGCTGTTTTGTTTTTACAGTGCTGGGATTTGAACCCAGGACTTTGTACCTGCTAGACAAGTGTTGTACCACCGAGCTACATCCCCGGACCTCTTATTTATTTATTTTGCTTTGTTCTGATTTTTTTTTTTTGAGGTAGAGTCTCACTGTAGCCCAGGCTGACCTGGATCTCACTCTGTAGTCCCAGGTTGGCCTCCAACTCACAGCGATCCTCCCACCTCTGCTTCCCGAGTGCTGTGAATAAAGGCGCGCCACCATGCCTGGACCCTGGTATTTTCTATCTCAAGACAGGATCGGACGACATTGTCCAGGCAGATCTTCCTTCTCAGTCTCCTGGGTATCTGGACTGACCGCCTGCACCCGTAGACCCAGCCCTGGTGATGTTCTCGCTGGGCTCTGTCCTCCATGCCCCCCCAAGCTTTCCTCGCCTTCCCTTTCTGCAGCTGTCTCCACCCCAGACAACCCTACAAGGCCACAAATGGGCGAGCCAAGAGGGGTTAGTCCAGGTGAGCTCACAGAGGCAGACTGCCTGGGTTCAATCCCCCAGTGCCATATGAAGACAGATGCAACAAATGTCTTGTGCATCTGGAGTTTGTTTGCAGTGGCTAAAGGCCTTGGTGTACCCCTTTCTCCCCCCCCTCTCTCTCATAAATAAATAAAATATTTTTTTAAAATATTTAGACTCCAGTTGGGGAAACTGAGGCCCAAGCTCATACAACCTTTCATGTCATTCCCAAGCTGAAACCAGGCTTCCAAGTTAGGTTTCGAGTATAGAAAAACAAGGGCTGGGCATCCCCTCCCCTTTGTCTCTTGAGAGCTCTGTTGGGCTTGTTGTCAGGGTCGGAACCAAGGCAGGGACAGCCAGAGTTCCCTCGGAGCCGCCAGGGCCCAGCTCTGCTGGGATCCCCTCAAGGCAGCCTGGGAGACCTGGGGTGAGGTCTGATGGCAGCGCAGGAAGGACTGAAGGAGAGGTCCATCAGGTCCAGCAAGACCCTGTTACATGCTCCCAGGGTCTGCTCTACTGACCCCTGGTTGCTTGTCCAATCCCAAAGCCTCTGTTTGGCCTGGTGTGATGGTGCACGCCTTTAATCCCAGCACTCGGGAGGCTATGAGTTCAAGGCCACCCTGAGACTACATAGTGAATTCCAGGTCAGCCTGGGCTAAAGTGAGACCCTATCTCAAAAAACAAAGCTGTTGGGATGGAGAGATGGTTCAATGGGTAAGGCACTTGCCTCCAGTGCCTAAGGCCCAGGGTTCAATTCCCCAGGACCCACATGAGCCATACCCACAAGGTGGTGGCCCTGGTTCTCTCTCTGTGTATCTCTCTCTCTCTCTCTGTCTGTCTCTCTCTCTCTGCTTGAAAATGAATAAATAAAATATTTTAATTAAAAAAAAAAAAAAACAAAGCTGTTAGTACTCCAAGTTGCTCGCTGCTTAATTTAATAGCCATCTGTACCCTAGCCTGGATCTTGGGGTCTCAGAGAGAAAGACAAAAATCTATCACCCATCAGTCAATTTCTGAGACTTACCAATCAATATCAAATTAATGTCAGAATCTAGCAGAGATAAGCCAACATGCATGTCATGGGAATGGCATTTGAACCCATCTCTGATGTGTGACGTCAACAGACAGATATGAAGTCCACCGTGGCCCTTTGCTGGCTGAGTGACTGTGGGCAAGCCACTTAACCTCTCTGAACCTCATTTCCCTCCCTGTAAAATGGGGTTTATGGCCTGGAGAGATGGCTCCATGGTTAAGGTGCTTGCCTGCAAAGCCTAATGACCGGGTTACAATCCCCAGTACCCACGTAAAGCCAGATGCACAAAGTGGCGCATGCATCTGGAGTTCGTTTGCAGTGGCTGGAGGTCCTGGTACACCATTCCCCCCTCTCTCCTTGTAAATAAATCAAAATTTAAAAATATTTTTTAAATGGGAAAGAGAATAGTCCCTTCACAAAGAGCCTTACTGTAAAGATTAAGTGTAACGAGATGACTTGGGGAACACCCAAAGGACACAGCACTCACTCACACTCACGTAAAAAGTAACCTAAGAACTTTCTGGAGAGGCCCAGAGTGTCCCCAGGGATGTGGGCAGTTCCTGGGGTCTAGGAGGAGGGCCTCCCAGAGGCAGAGCTTTCTGTGGGTGAGCAGACCCGTGCAAGGACACTTTTGATGGGACCAGTCCCAGCCAGTCCTGGAAGCTGTGATGATTGGGGGAGGACGAAGGCGCTCCCTTGGGCCTGACAGGCTGGAAGCCAGCTGATACCCTTTAGCAGCCAGGACCCGAGGGACTCAGAGCCACAGTGCAGGGCCAGCCTTGTTAATCACGGGGCCCTGGGAGGCTGGTGTCGTAGCAGGTGGGCAGGGGCTGGGCAGGCCTCTCCCTCCAGCCAGCTGTACGCTTCCCCTTGCCCACAGTGCACGTGGGAACACTGAAGTCTGGAGGTGGGGGCACCTGCCCAGGCCACGACCAGGCTGGGGCTGCAGCAGAGAGGCTTAGGCGCTCCTGGCTCCCCACACCACAAGGCCCGGCTGGGCGGTACCTTGGACAGCTCTGGACGCCTGCGCCTATGAGGAGGGGTCCTGGTCAGAGCCCCTCTCCAGTTTCCCTTTTCCCCTCCTTCTTTCCCCTGCAGCCTTGGGGTCTGTGGAGTTTGACCTAGAGAGGATACTCACAGTCAGGATGGGCGTTGTCTGATGGAGGGGATGGCGAGACAGGTGACAGAGAAGGGGACCGACTGGGCTAGGACAGAGGAGGAGTGACAAGGGCGAAGGCCCGGCTCTGTTAGGAGGACAGGTGAGGAGAGGAGAGGTAGAGCTCTCCTGGAGAGATGAAGGGGATGAGGAGGGTCCAGCATGAAAGACGATCACACACAGTGGGGGCAGTAGTGTCCCCAACTCCCAGGCTCCTCTCCACTGCTGTGTCCTCCGCTGTGTCCCTGGCACAGTCCAGATCCCTAGACACCCACACCCCGAGAACCCACCCAGCCAAGGATACAAAGCCCCGACCTGAAACAGGCTAGCTCAGGATCCCGAGGACAAGGGGTCATTTGGGGCAAACACCACACCCTGCCTGCCTCAGTTCCCTCAGCAGCAGCTTCTCTTGCAGGGTTGCGGCTCATTCGTTCTGCACGGGTGTGGGGGTGGTTTAGATAGTAGAGGGCTTGTCTAGAATGCACAAGGTCCTGGATTCAATACCCAGCACCGCATAACTGGGCGTCATGGTGCACCCTCTGTAAACCTAGTACTCCAGAAATTAAGACAGGAGGATCAGAAGTTCAAAGCCATCCTCAGCTATACAGTGAGTTTAAAGCTAGCCTGGGCTACACGAGACTGGAATTTGATGAACAGCTACTGTGTACCAAGTGCTAGGCACATCACAATAAATAGAGAAGACAAAAATCTCTCCCTCAAGGGGCTTCCATTCAAGTAGGGGTAACACTGGATGCTGGGTACCTGAGAAGCCCCAGGATGAAACTGTTGCTGTCTTGGGGGTCCCTGGAGCTTCCAGTCTGGGCTTGGGTCTCCTCTGAGTGGGTCCTGCATAGTAGTGCCCTTGCTCTGCCCCTTGGCCAAGTGCCTCACCCTCTCTAGGTCCCTCCACAGCCCCTCTGAGAGCTGATCCAGGCTTCCAAGTCCACCTGCCCAGACAGCAGTGGCAGGCTGGTGACAGGATGCAGGATGGAGCCTGGCCGTGAGCCCTGGAGCCCAACACCCTGAGCTGTAGGACAAAGGACAGGGCCATCAGCGGAGGAGGCCAAGACAGCCTGTCAACAGCTGCGGCTGGGGCCTGCTCTTCCTCAGTGACAGGCTGGGTCACTGCTGTGAGCCTCTGTGCCTCGGCCTTGGACACAAGCTGAGCCACCAGGACAGGAAGAGCTCCCCCAAAGTCATGGCACCAAGGTGGGGACAGGGGGTCATTCATGCCAAAATAAGTCACTTGGACTTGTGGAAGAGGTAGTTGGGGTTATCATAGCCAGGCTTCTCTCTCTGAGACTCGGTTTCCCCATTATACAGAGGCCACTGACTCATTCTTCCATGCCCTGGTTCACAGTAGGTGCTCAATAAATGCTTGAAGAAGTGATGAGTGCCCAGCACTCAGGAGGCTAAGTGAGACAGGAAGATTACAAGTTCAAGACAAGCTTGAGCTACATAGCAAGACTCTTATCAAAACATGCGGGAGGAGGGCTCAGTGGTTAAGGCGCTTGCCTGCAAAGCCTAATGACTCAAGTTTGATTCCCCGGTGCCCACATAAAGCCTGATGATCAAGGTGGCATCTGCAGTTTGCTTGCAGCAGCTGGAGGCCCTGGCACAGCCATTCTCTCTGTGTCTCTCCTCTATTTCTCTCTGCTTGCAAAAAAAAAATCAATAATTACAGGGAAAAAAAGAAACCACTTGTAGGCATGAGTAGAGGGGTGTCTGTGACCCACCCAGCTCCAGCTCCCTGTTACCAAGGGGACCAGTCTTTGTGGCCACCTCTTTGCATATGTGACGATTGGGAAGCCTGACTTGCATGTGTGACCCCCGCCCCTCTTTTTTTTTTCAACATAAATAGTGTGTGAGCAAAATGAGCCACATTCACGCCAGTGTGCGACCTCCAGCCTGGCTGGGAGTAAAGCCCGTTAGTGTCATCCATTGGGTTCAGCTGCCATTTCCCAAGTTTCACCCCGTGCTCCTGGCCATGCAGGAAGGCCAAAGATGCCTTCAGGGAAGAGGGGAACACGCCCACTTGCACCTAATGGGTGACATGCTTTTAACAAGGGTACTGTGTGGACAACCTTATGGGAGTCATTCTCCCTGCCAAGGACAGAGAAGGCTCTAGAGAGAACCACGCCAGGAAGAAGACAGAGTAGGAAGTTAGCATGGAGAAAAATGGCCCAGAGAGAGAGGAAGGCCATTCCCAATATTTTTTAAAATATTTTTATTTATTTATTTGCAAGCAGAGAGAGATAGAGAAAACAGAGACAGATTGGACATGCCAGGGCCTTTGGGCCACTTTGTGCATCTGGTTTTTACGTGGGTACTGGAGAATCAAACCTGGGTCGTTAGGCTTTGCAGGCAAGTGCCTTAACCGCTGAGCCACCTCTCCAGCTCGTTCCAATATTCTTATGCAAACACACGGAAGCAGAACGCTCCCCCCGTGGTGTGTTGGGAGAATGATTGGGGTTTAAGTGTGGTCAGTAGGTGAGGCTTTGTGGTGGACCTTGAAGGCTGCGCTAAGGAGTTACTCCTAAGGGTGCTAGGAGTTTATTGATGGATATTGAGCCAGGAGCGTCACCGTCAGACTTGAGGTTGGACAAGATGTCCCTGTCTGACTCGTTGAAAAGGAGGCACAAGATGAAAGGGTGGAAGCTAGGACCTGGGAAATAGACCGTCTGTCACAACAGTCTGGCTTAGGCAAGGGGTGGTAGGGAAAAGTCTGAATCCTGGCTTTAGAGCTTAGGACCTGTGTGACTTTGGGTAAGTCACTTCACCCCCTGTGGGTTGAGTTGACCCAGGGGGAGCACCCAAAACAGGGCTGGTTCTTCCTCGCCTTCTTGGGCATTTACTGTTGTTAATCTTGTGTTCGTTTCACAGAGAAAAAGGGGGTTCAGAGGGTTCCCAGGAGGCCTGTGGATTCTCCAACTCCTCCACTCCACTTCCCTCCTTGGCTGCAGGCTGTCTGCATCCCAACGTGTGGGAAACAAATTCTCCACCCTGTTAAGATTTCTCCCATGTCAGGGAGCCCCCAATCATAGGGGGGTGCACATGGACCCCCCCCCGCTGCAGCAGCCCGAGGTTCTGGCTGAGTGGGATAGAACTGGAGACCTGTGTCCTCCCTGCCCTGCCCCACTTCACCACGGGGCTGGCTGCCAGCAGCCCCCGGAGAGCCTGGGCAGCTCCAACTGTGCCCAAACCACTAATGGGCCGAGACTGAGCCTGATGGGTCCCCTGGGAAAGATGGGGGAAGGGAGCTTCTTTCACTGGCAGCTGGGAGACGCTCCATCCATCACCATCACAGGACGCCATTCTCACTCCCGTCCAGCCAGTAGGACTTCCATGTCTTCTTCAGTAGCCTCAGTTTCTCCATCTGCCAAATGGGTCCCCCTGGGGCTGCAGAGGATAAGGAGCTGATGCCTTAGCACAGGAACTGTAACTGGTGCTGGTACTGTTGTTATGGGAATGCCTGACCAGCCCTGTAAACAGTCACCTGGGGGTGGTGCAGGTCACAGTACCTCCGGGGTTAGAGCCTCAGCCTTGTTTCGTACTTGCTGTGCAAGCTCCCTCCATGCCTCAGTTTCCTCTGTAGGAGCATGGGCTTGTGAATCCTGGCCCCTGCCTATGCCTGCTGAGTGTGTCCCCCTCATTTCTGGGATGGTGAAAGAGTCAGGAAAGTTGTCCCCAGAGCCTGGTACCCAGTGATGTGGACATGTTCTCAACCCATCAACCCGTAATGGGGAGCTGGGGATTTGAATTTAGATAGTATCCAGCAAATTCCAAGGCACCTCCGAACTTAAGGAGCACCCGAATTCTCGTCTATAAAGTTAAAGAATTCAAATGATAGACCAGCAGAGGATAAGGTAGAGTGGGAGACTTTTTGTTTTTGTTTTTCGAGGTAGGGTCTCGCTCTAGTCCAGGCTGACCTGGACTTCACTCTGTAGTCTCAGGGTGGCCTTGAACTCACGGTGATCCTCCTACCTCTGCCTCCCGAGTGCTGGGATTAAAGGCGTGCACCACCATGCCCGGCCACGAGTGGGAGACTTTATTCAAAAGACAATGGGTAGCCTGGCATGGTGGCGCACACCTTTAATCCCAGCACTCAGGAGGCAGAGGTGGGAGGATCACCATGAGTTCAAGGCCAGCCTGAGACCACAGAGTGAATTCCAGGCCAGCCTGGGCTAGAGCGAGACCCTACCTCGAAAAACCAAAATAAAAAAAAAGACAATGGGAAATCACAGAGATCTCCAGCCACCAGTGTGACGAGAACACGTGGGAGAGGGGTTAACCAAATCTATGTTGTTCAGTCAAACAAGCAGCAGAAGGAAAGATAACAGAAGGCTCCATCATGAGGAAGAAGGTTCATGTGGGGTTCTATGGAACTTGCCTGAAGGAGTTAACTGTCACAAGCCCACTGCCAGCCCCCAGTCACAGGTTCCCTCACCAGACAGGATGTCCCATGACCGCCTCCCATGGGCCCTAACTTCCTGTCATGTCTGGGGGCCCCAAACTGAGGTCACTTTCCTCCAGGAAGTTACCTGTAAAGGGTGGGGTCTCTACTACCCCCCCAAAAGGGGTCTAGCCCCAGAGAGAGGGGACTGGCAGGAGTTTGGGGCTCTCCCTTCCATCCATGGAGCCATATTGTTCTTGAGATTTAAAGCTGGGGGTCCAGACCCCATCACCGGACCTCCAGTTGGGAGTGAGGTGGGTCAAATCGGTTCAGGGCAAGAACTTCACACCGTTCAATGGGAAGCAAGCCGGGGTAGTGAGTTCCCTGTGGGTGGAAGCGTCCTAGGTTAGGCTGCCATTAAGATTCAACTGAAACCTGTTGGAAGCCATGCAGACCGAGTTGAGTGTTCCTTCTCCCATGAGTGCTGTCCTTGGTTCTCAGCTGGTACCTCCCAAGATTTCCCCTTCCCTGGCCTGTTTCCTCAGGCTCCAAATAGGATGATGGGTGAAATGGGATTGGTCCAAATGGCTTGAGGCTGGAAGGAGTTAGTGCTGAGCCAGATGCACATAGTAGGTGCTTGCTCTTTGATGGTTACAATCACAGGTCTCTTTTCTCTGGCTCAGCCTCAGCCTCCTGTGTGTCATCCCCTCCACCCCACTCTGCTGGCCTGTAGGCTTGCAGCTTGTCCTGTCTCTGATCCAGCTCCCTGGGTCCCAGCCCCACTTTGATCTTGCTGTCTCTTACCGTGTGTGTGTGTGTGTGTGTGTGTGTGTGTGTGTGTGTGTGTGTGTTCTCTCTCTCTCTTTCTCTCTCTCTCTCGTCTCTCTGTATCTCTGCCTCTCTATCAATCTCATTCTCTTGGTCTCTCTGTTTCTGCCTCTTTCTTTCTCTGTTCTCTCTCTGTCTCTCTGTCTCTCTCTCTCTGTCTCTCTCTCTCTCTCTCCCTCCCTCCTTCCTCCTGTGCCTGGTGGCTGCCCCTGTCTCAGGCCCTGGGAGCCACCTCTGGCCCACAGCCTGTGTCCCTCAATTCAGCTGGAAGAGACTGGAATTTTTTTTTCAACCAAAAAGAGGAAGGAGTGGATGACCTCAAAAGCCCACACACAAACACAGGCCAGGAAAGGGTCCTACTGGCCGCCTGCCCTGGGGACTGGGATCCTGGTTGCAGCCCTGGGGGGTTGGGGAGGGCCTGGAGAGGGGTGTGGCCTTCTCCAGGCAGAGTGGCCAGTGTCCCAGGCTGTAGCACCTGCAGCTCCATGTTGGGGTCCATTGTTCTGTCTACAGATCTAGGCCAAGGCCACTGCGGAGGAGGCCAGGATGGCAGGCACTGCTGCCTGGGAAATCTCAAGCCAGCCGCCCCCCCTCGGCCTGGTTCATGGCCAGCCTGGGCCAGTGGGGTGGGTGATGGGCGGCAGCAGCAGGCACAGCGGGGTGCAGGGCCAGCAGGGAGGGCGGCCGCCCTAATTACTCCAGTTCTCCAGGTTCCAACCCGCTTTCAAAAGGACTCCAGGGACACAGCCTTTAATAACTACCAGTAAACAGGCAGAAAAATCGATGCCTGGTAAACAGAGCCCTGGGAGGGGACCCAGGGCAGGCCGGCTCCCAGACTCCTTTGCTCCTACCACTCTGTCTCTGTCTCCTGCTATCTCTCTCTCTCTCTCCTTCTCTCTCTCCCCCTACGTGTTTGTGTGTGTGTGTGCCCTTTCTCTGCCTCTCTTTTCTCTCTGCCTCTCTGCAGAATGGCCACCCTGATTTCTGAAGCCCTCTCCCTACTGCCAGAGCACCCCTCAATGTCTCCTGTGCCCAGGTCCCCTCCTCTCCACCAGGACCAATCCCCACCCCCACCCCTCTGTCATGTGCTAAGCAGGCAGGCAGCCGAATCCTTCACACCAGGCTTTGAAAGCACAGTGTGGCTCTGATCTGGTCGTCAACCTCAGCCATCGAGGGAGAACAAAGGCGGAGAGATGGTTGTGCCAGGATAGGCACACGTGTAGTCAGACGCTGCCTGTGCCGCTGGCACAGAGCCGGGAAGCTCTTCTGGAGGGGCGGATGCGCAGCGGCGGGAGGACAGATGCAGGCCGTGTGTGTGGAAACAGCCATCACAGCTCACATTTATAAGACTGCTAAGCCTGTAGCATGCCTTATCTTATTCTGTCCCCAGAAATTCTTTGGGGCAGATATCCATGCCCCCATTTCACAGATAGGGATGTCTGTCGAGGCCGCTATGGAAGCAGGATTTGCCTCAGGCTCTCAAGCCTCCTTTTTTTTTAATATATTTTATTTATTTATTTATTTATTTGAGAGATAGAAAGAGGCAGAGAGAAAGAGAGAGAGAGAGAGGGAGAGACAGAGAGAGAGAATGGATGCACCAGCCACTGCTAGTAAACTGCATCTGGCTTTACGTGGGTCCTGGGGAATTGAACTAGAGTCCTTCTGCTTTGTAGGCAAACGCCTTGACCCCTAATCCATCTCTCCAGCCCAGGCACTCAAGCCTTCTGCCCACTCTCCTCACACATCCTATCCCAAGCTGCCCTTTGGCTCAGCTCAGCACTTGGCAACAGAGGGTTAAATGAGGAAGTTCCCTTCTGCCATCCTATTCAAGGGGACAAGACCCTTCCCCTCTCCAGGGAGCTGATGTGATGTTCACGTCCCTAAACTCTCATTCTGCAGATGGGGAAACTGAGGCACTGAGATGGGGAGACCAGCAAGCGTGAGGCAGGATCAAGGACCTCCACCAGGGGAGAAATCAGTGCCCACACTCCATGCAAATGGCGAATCCAATCAGGAGTCTGGGCCAGGGGAATCTTCCTGTGATTGGCTGAGACCTTATTGGCACCTAGCTCCCTCCACCCTCCTTCTCGTGGCTCAGTTCCCCAGCTCTGGGGTGCTGGATGTGGTGGCACATGCCTTTAATCCCAGCACTCAGAGGCAGAGGTAGGAGGATCACCATGAGTTCGAAACCATCCTGAAACGACATAGTGAATTCCAAGTCAGCCTGGGCTAGAGTGAGACCCTACCTTGAAAACCAAAATGGTAGACAGACAGACAGACAGACAGACCAGACAGACAGACCAGACCACACCACACCACACCACACCACACCAGACCGACAGACAGACAGACAGACAGAAGTCAAGGAGCCTGGGAAAATAACTCAGTGGATAAGGTACCTGCCTAAATGCCTGAGTTCGAATCCCAGACCTCATGTAAAAGTTTAAAGCTCTGGCAGGGGTTCTGTAATCCAGATGGGAGATAGAGATCAGAGAAATTTCCAGAAACTCGAAAACCTGGTGAATGGAGTAGTGACCAATGAGAGGCGGGAGGTGAGGACCAATATCTAAAAGTTGTCCTCTGACCGCCACAAGCCTGTTGTGGGCATGCGCCCCCCCCCCACATGAACATACATGTGCCCACACACCCCAAACACAAGTCAAGGAGGAGCCCAGCGTCTGGGGATCCAGTGATGAGTCAATGGAAGGGGTGGAGCTGCCAGGGACAGAATGGGAAGGTTGGGGAGGAGGGAACGGGAAGAAAGCAGGGGCAGTTTTGGCTGGGCTGACTCTGGGGTGCTTGTTAGATTTCTGGTGAGCCGTGGAGGAGGCAGCTGGATGCACCCACCAGGCTCTCTGGAGAGAGGGCGTAGCTGGACGTAGCTGGCTTCGGAGTCATCCAAGTGGAGGCAAGACACATGGCTGGTCCCCTCAGTAGCCTCACAAGTGGTACCTATGAGACCCATGAGCTAGAGCAGAGCAGGCGGAAAGATGGAGAGTCCCCTCGACCACTGTCACAGAGCTGAAGGGTCAAAAAGTCAGGGCTTGCATCTCACCCAGACCTGGGGCTGGGGCTCTCATGATCCAGGGGGCTCACTGCCAAGTGCAAAATGAGACCAGGGATGTCTGGGGGGAGGCAAGAGGCCTGCCCACAGCCCAGCAGCAGGGCGGTGGGTGTGCAGGTATAGCAGATGAAGGTCTGTGCTCAGGCACTAAGGCCCAGAGCAAGCCAAAGGCTCTGAGAAGGCCTGCAGCTGTGGGTGAGGTGGCTCAGTTTCCCCAGGGCCTGGCTCTCAGGGTAGAGGAAGATCTCTACCAGCGCTTAGTCTGAACTCACACTGGGTCCTCCCTCAGCAGACAGCAGCTGCTACTGACAGCAGAACCCATGAACAGACAGACGGAGGAAAAAGCAAGCGGAGGGAAGGAGGGAGGGACGGAGGCTGAGCACGGGCTCTGGGAACAGAAGAACCCAGCCCAAAACGCATCGAGGTGTGTTTTGAAGAAATGAATGAACTCACTCACTCATTCAGCAAATACCCCTAGGAGCAGGTGCTGGGGGTAAAACAAAATTGTCACCTGGAGCTGGAGAGATGGCTCAGCGGTGAAGGCACTTGCCTCCAGTGCCTAAGGCCCCAGGTTCAATTCCCCAGGACCCACATGAGCCAGACCCACAAGGTGGTGGCCCTGGTGCGCTCTCTCTCTCTCTCTCTCTCTCTCTCTCTCTCTCTCTCTCTCTCTCTCTCTCTCTCTCTTTCTCTGCTTGAAAATAAATAAATAAAATATAAAAAAAAATTGTCACCTGTGGGAGAAGTGCATCACAGGTAGATAGAGTACCTCGGGATACAAGCCCCCCTGAACAGGATGGTGGTAAATCGAGGACTGAGTATGGATGTGCAGAGGAAGGAGGGATGGAGGGAAGAGGGGAAGCGTGCACGCAGGAAAGCTTAAGTGAATGAAGAAGACTTGGGGAGGAAGGTGGGTTCCTGGGAGAAGTGTGGGATACAAACCCACGTGTGGCTGGCCACGAGTGGGAAGGGCAGCTTGCAGCTCCGCTCAGCGGGCTGTGGCTGTCTCTCCGTCACTGTCATCCCTCCAGGCCTGGGACAGCCAGGGCTGCAGGGTCTCGGCTTGACCTTGGAAGTCCTGTCTGGGCCTCTCCCTCCTAACTTCTTGGTCAGCTTCTGGGGGGGCCTCCAGGGTTGTCCCCCACCTATGTGTTCACCTGCCTCCTGCTAGGTGACTCTAGGTGTGTGCTGAGCCCCCACTCCCCTGGGGGTCCCCTTACCTCCTTGTCCAGGTCCCCTTGAGGGCCTGACTGATCCCGGGGGTCCCCACCTGCACTGACGCCCCTCTCTGTCCCTTCCGATCGCAGGCACCATGCGCCCCGTGCGGCGCAACTTCTACGACCCCTCGTCGGCGCCGGGCAAGGGCATCGTGTGGGAGTGGGAGAACGACGGCGGCGCGTGGACGGCCTACGACATGGACATCTGCATCACCATCCAGAACGCCTACGAGAAGCAGCACCCGTGGCTCGACCTCTCGTCGCTCGGCTTCTGCTACCTCATCTACTTCAACAGCATGTCCCAGATGAACCGCCAGACGCGCCGTCGCCGCCGCCTGCGCCGCCGCCTGGACCTGGCCTATCCGCTCACCGTCGGCTCCATCCCCAAATCGCAGTCGTGGCCCGTGGGCGCCAACTCGGGTCAGCCCTGCTCGTGCCAGCAGTGCCTGCTGGTTAACAGCACTCGCGCCGCCTCCAATGCCATCCTGGCCTCGCAGCGCAGAAAGGCGCCCGTTGCGCCCCCCGCGCCTCCAGCGCCCCCGCCGCCGCCGCCGCCTCCGGGAGGGCCTCCGGGCTCGCTCGCCGTGCGCCCCAGCGCGACCTTCGCCAGTCCCGCTCTCTGGGCTGCACCAGCCGCCGGGCCCCCCGAGCCCACGCCGCCCCCCGGGGGTCCTCCGCGGAGCCCCAATGCCCCAAGCGGCGCGCCCACCCCGGGCCAGAACAACCTCAACCGGCCGGGACCCCAGCGCGTCACCAGCTTGAGCGCACGCGCCTCCATCCCGCCTGGGTAAGAAGGAGCCCCCCGTGGGGAAAGTGGGGGCTGACGCTCTGGTCACTCTCCGGCAAAGAGCTACCCAGGGGCACCTGCTCACCAGGGCCAGGGGGAAAAATGCGATAGCGAAATCACACATCCTCTAAGGACTCACTTTCGGCCAAGCATTTTAATGGATTCCAACTAGGTTTCTCCGTGCATAAGGGAGGGGGGTCTCTGGCTGGCCTGGAACTCATGGCGATCCTCCTGCCTCTGCCTCCCCAGTGCTCAGATTCAAGGCACTCCACGCCCATGGGAAGGTTTGGGGAGCATGGGAGAGCAGGCACCAGAAATTCCACCATCTCTATGTGTCCTTATGTTAGCTTTGAAACTGGGCTCCGGGGACTCAGATGGCCGACAATGATGGCAGGGAAGCCTTTAGGACATTAGCAAACGAAGCCTGCCTCTGTGCTTGCTTCAAACAGCTTAGCCTTCCCAGCAGGACCTCACAGAGGCAGGGAGCACAGGGCCTGTCATAGCCAGTCTGGAAATTCCAGTTTTTAGCGTCCCAGGCTGTAGGACAGAGACCCAATGAGCCATTGTGGTGCCCAGAGTGGACTGGCCGGTCTAGCACGGGGTTCCAGGGTTCCGTGAACTTCTGGATTATTTCTGCATAGACTTAACAGGTCGCTGAGCAGACTTTTGAAAGCCACTCTTGCAAGGCATGCTGGGAATTACTCAGCTTTTCTTGCTGCGATTCTCCAGGTGTGTGCATTGCGCGCTCCCAGAGATGAGCAAGAAAGAGAGATCGGGCTCCCACAGTGCACACAGAGGGATGGGAGACAGATGTGGCCCCGAGGGAGTCCATGAACAGGGTCCCTGGAGAGAGGGGAGGGCTGGGGGTGTGGGGGCCAGAAGGAGTGGGTGCTCCGGGCAGACCCCTCTGGGGCAGCTGATGTGGAAAGGCTATTTCAAGCTGGGGGACCAGTGCTGGCATCTTCATGCACAGAAGTTATGCATGTTCCGGGAAGGCTGTGTGCCATGCCTATGGGGGGGGGGCATCCCAGGTTGGACACAGCAAGTCCAAAGGGGTGGTGGTTGGAATGATAGCAGATCCGAGGAGCCACACCAGGAAAGACGCTCCCTTGTGTGCGGGTATGTGGGAGGGAGAGGGTTAAGAGGTTGTTTTTTCAAAAGGGCCAGGTTATGGGTCCTCAAGGGAGCTGAGGTTGGTGCTGCCCATAGTGGGTAGCTATAGAATGTGCTAGAGTTTTAGGGAACTGTCTCCCGAGGGTATTAACCATCCTGCCAGAAGTTTCTCCACCCCAGACAAGCCTGTGTCAAGGCCCATTTTCATCATAGAACCCCGGGGCTCAGTGTGAGGTGGGGGGCAGGCCACAGGGGAATGGGAGGAGGAGGGTGTCGGAGGTCCTTTACTAAGGTGGACCCCAGGCTCACAGTCCTGAAGACTGAAAGTCCAAGGTCAAGGCGTGAGCGGGGCTGGCTCTTTCTCGGGCCTCTTGACTTAGGTGTGCTATGTCTCCTGTGTGCCTGAGTCCAGATCACCTCTGAATGGGAGGACATCAGTCCTGCTGAATTTCAGCCACATTGGTGACCTCATTTTAACTCTGTTACCTTGCTAAGCAGCCTGTCCAGGGCCGGCCAGCGAGTTCTGGGGTGTAGGTCCTTGGGGTCTGGGGTAAAGTCCTGGATTTGAACTTGAGTGCATGTATCCTGAGGCCTCCATGGCACTTGGGTCAGCTCTCCCAGCTTTCCCTTCTCTCCTGCCTCCCATCTGGGTGACCTTTGGCAAGTGGCTTCATTTCTCTAGCCTCAGTTTCCCCAATTTCTCTGACAAAGTCCAACCCACCCTTCCCAAGGACTGCTGGGTGTCTGTATGCTCATAGGTGCCATCGGTATGCAAGAGACAAGAGAACTCTCCCAGGGGCTCTGAAGGGCTTCTCATTTGGGTTTTGAGGGGGGGAAGAGACCCAGAGAGGGGGACTAACCTACCTGGAGTCACACAGCTGGTGAAGGGAGTGTCCACCTGCCCAGGGCTTTTTCCACTGTGCTAAGGCAGGGAGCCAGCTGGCCTTGTGGGCCTGGGGGGGCAGCAGGGTGGGAAGATCCGCCCTGTCTCCTTTGAGGTCAGGGGAGCAGCAGTGTGGAACACAGCTGTGAGGCAGAGAGGAACTGAGTCAGAATTTCCACCCAACCTGGGGCGGGGGGCAACTTTAGGCCCTTTTCTGCCCTTTCTGTGGACTGTCGTCCCAGGCTACCAGTACCAGCACCCAAGGGAGAGGATGAAACTGTGGCCTAGCTGCACCCATAGCCCTCTCCTGTCTTTGGTTTTTTGCAACCCATGAATGGGACTGGTAACCCAGGCCATTGCCCAGCAAGGCCAGAGCTCAAGGCTGTGCCCCACTCCCCTTCCCCATCAGCCCTGGGCAACACTGCCAACCCACCAGATACCAGAGAGGTGGTGTTTAACTTTCTGTGCCTCTGGTTCTGAGAGCCTCTTCCTGCCCCTGGTCTGTGGGTGTCTCCGCCTTTGCTCAATGCCTCCCTTACAGTCCCTATTTGTAAGTCCCCTCATGACTGTACAGGTGTTACCCTTTGCCTGTGCTTGGTGGCTCTGTTGTCTGTCCCTTCATTAATGAACTGCAAGCTGGGCACGAGGGCGCATGCCTGTAATCCCAGCACTGGGGAGGCAGAGGTAGGAGGATCACTGTGAGTTTGAGGCCAGCCTGACACTACTTAGTGAAGTCCAGGTCAGCCTGGGCTAGAACAAGACCAGACTCTACCTGGGGAAATAAAAGCGAGAGAGAGAGAGAGAGAGAGAGAGAGAGAGAGAGAGAGAGAGAGAGAGAGAGAGAGAGAGAGAGAGAGAACACTACTGTGTGCTGTATACCAGGTACCAAGTGAGGCCCCAGTCCTCCCTGCTCTCCTGGATCTCCCACCCTAGTCATGGCAAGCTGTACACAAAAGAAGAAAATTCTGTGGGCTGGAGAGATGGCTCAGCAGTTAATGTGCTTGCCTGCAAAGCCTAAGAATCCGGGTTCAATTCCCCAGTGCCCATGTACAGCCAGATGCAAAAGGTGACACATGTGTCTGGAGTTTGTTTGCAGTGTCTAGGGGCCCTAGCATACTCAGTCCCCACCTCCTTTCTCTCTAGAAAAAAATAAATTCTAGAGTATGATAGAAGGTACTGAGAGCTACAGAGGAAATACAAGGAAGGGAAGGGGTGGAGGAGTAGTACCAGGGAGGTCATTTGATTTTCTGTCATTAATTTGACAAGGATATATATATATATATATATATATATATATATATATATATATATATATATAATTTTTTGTTTTGTTTTGTTTTGTTTTTCGAGGTAGTGTCTCCCTCTAGCCCAGGCTGGCCTGGAATTCACTATGTAGTCTCAGGGTGGCCTTGAACTCAGGGCGATCCTCCTACCTCTGCCTCCTGAGTGCTGGGATTAAAGGTGTGTGCCACCACGCCCGGCTCAAGGATACAATTTTAAATAGAAGTAAGATAACATTTGAGCCAAGATGGAAGTGAGTTGGGAGAAGCAAGCCAGGAGGATTGCTGTGAGTTTGAGGCCAACCTGAGCCTGTCTCGAGGAGCTAGTGAGGTGGCTCGGTGGGTAGCTTGTGGCTCCAGCATGCGGAGCTGAGTTGGGATCTGTAGTGGGATTTGGAGGTGTGCCTGAATCTCCGCTCTGAGGAGGCAGAGGCAGGAGACTTGCTAGACTTTGCTGGCTAACTGGTCTGTCAGAATGTGAGTGCTAGGCTTAGTGTGAGACCCTGTCTCAAAAGATAAGGGGAGGGCTGGAGAGATGGCTCAGCAGTTAAAGGTACTTGCTTGCAAAGCCCAACAACCCGGGTTTGATTCCCCAGGATCCATGTAAAGCCAGATGCACAAAGTGGCACATCCATCAGGAGTTTGTTTTCAGTGGTGGGAGGCCCTGGTGTGCGCTCTCTCTCTCTCTCTCTCTCTCTCTCTCTCTCTCTCTCTCTCTCTCTCTCTCTCTCTCTCTCTCTCTCTC
>PVHP010010687.1:0-19466 GCA_004024765.1 Zapus hudsonius | reverse complement strand
GGTTGGGCTGGAGAGATGGCTCAGTGGTTAAGGCCAGAGTGGAGGGTCAGGGGCAGTGAGGATGGGCTTTCACTTTGCCAAGTTACAAGCAAAGATGCGTGTGCTGGGGAGACGGTGGTGTGCAGGCTTTTCCAGGCTTGCTCAGCATACTGAAAGTGGTCTGCAGGTACCGGGAGGGAGATGTGTAGCAAGTGCTTGCCTTTATTTCTTTATTTCTTTTCTGTGATTTGTTTTGTTTGGTTTTTCAAGGTAGGGTCTCACTCTAGCCCAGGCTGACCTGGAATTCACTGTCATCTCAGGCTGGCCTCAAACTCACAGCCATCCTCCTACCTCTGCCTCCCAAGTGCTGGGATTCTAGGTGTGCACCACCATGTCCCGCTTTCTTTCTGAGATTTTGTCTTGTGAAATGCACCCGGATTTTGCTTCCAAAACCTTAAAGTGCCATAGCCATAAGCTGAAGAAACTTCTTGCCTTTGCGTGGTTCCTGGCTTCCCACCCTCCCCCCTTTCCTGGCCCCAGTGGCTGCCCTGTGGCTGAAACCCCAAGCACCCCCAGCCCCCACCTGAAGCACTTCCTGCCCTCTCCCTGGGAGGCCACAAGCTGATCTGTAGCCGCAGTGCCCAGGGCACCCCAGGGCCGTGGGAACATCCACCCACCCTGCTCTGCTGGTCCTCTACCTGGGCTCTGCAAGCCCTCTGCAGGCTGAAGCTCCGGACGATAGGAGGGCTCTGAGCAAAATCCAGACCCTAAATCAAGTATCTATTGTTTTAATTCCAGGGACATTGGACAGACAAAACTGAGTGGGAGCCCAGAGCCACCAGGTGGGGGAGCTGGAATGAGGAGACAGGAAGTGACAAGCAAGCCCCCAGCTCCATGAGGGGGAGGGCCTCCAAGCTGGACTCCCAGGTCCCCGGACTCGGTGACAAGAGCAGTCAGTCCCAGGCTGTGGCAGGAACTCCAGGAGAGGAGAAAAGGAGATCGTGGCAGACCAAGCACCCTTAGGGAGCTCCCCAAGGGGCTTCTGGGTACCTGTCAGGTAGCCTCAGGAGGTCAAAGGTCCATGGGGTCCTGGAAACCACCATCTGAGTGACGAGCCTGAGCCTGTTGGGGGCAAGAGGGGAGGGGGAGGAGAGCCAGGCCAAGGTGAGAAGTCGGAAACTGAGACACCCTCTGGGGAGCACTGGAGAGACTCCTGCTCCCCAGGGTGCTGAGCCCCTCTGGTGGGCAGCGGGTGGCTTAAGCAGGCTCATGTTTTTTCTTATACAGCCCCCCAACCAGCTTCAGGGTCCACGTCAGAGGCTTCTGTCCACCCCAAGGGCCCAGAGGGTCCACTTCGTCCAGGCCAACCTGGTGGGTTCTGCAGCCAGTAACGCCACTAACCAGCAGGGTGACCTAAGTGAAGTCACTTCCCCTGTGCGTGCTTCACCATACAGTGTCAATGACAAATAGAGTTCCCAGAGGTAGGGACTTCCTGGGGTGAAGCATTGAGGACCACCTGGAAGTTGTTTCTTGGCTTAGGGTAAGGAGTGCTGGGATTGATTGGTGATGTCTGCCTGGATATACCTTTGCTCAAAGTAGTGAGAGAGAGAGAGGGAGAGATGTGTTTAATATCTCTGATCTAACCTCATTTCTGGGATTGAGGGAATTTGGGATTAGAACCCCTGTTTCTTAGGACAACCCACACACACAGAGAGAGATCATAGAGCCACCCAGCCACATCCCTCCTTCCCTAGGCCAACATTGAGAACTTCTTTTTGGTTTTTTTGGGGTGTGTGTGTGTGTGTGTGTGTGTGTGTGTGTGTGTGTGTTTTCAAGGAGAGAGAGAGAGAGAGGGAAAGGAAGAGGGAAGGTGGGGAGAGGATGGGTGTCGCTGCAAACGAACTCCAGATGCATGCACCACTTTGTGCATCTGGCTTTACGTGGCTACCAGGGAATCGAACCTGGGTTGTTAGGCTTTGCAGGCAAGTGACTTAACAATTGAGCCATCTCCCCAGCCCCAAAAATATTCCAAAAAGATAGATATGTAAGGAGCAGCATCTTGGAAGTACAGAAGACCCAGGTGGGAAGAGCAGGGAGAGCAGACCCGTTGGCATACAGTGTGCTAACGGGGTACATGCAGGAAATGAGTTTCCCAGAGTAGGTACAAGCCTGGCCTGATGGCCAGCTGTTACTGTGAGCAAAGCGAAAGCCACAGAGAGACTAAGAAAGGCACCCCTGCCCTGGGGAAACCAGACTGGCTTCTGGCTAGAGCAGTTTCAAGGGGCCCCAAGGAGTCCTGAGACCCTCTGCCAGGCAAGGACCCCAAGAAGGTGAGGCAGAAGTGAAGGCCAGGCCCCTCCCTCCCGGGAGGCTCAGGCCACAGTGCTTGTCCTGAGAGATATTCTCACTGCTTAGGAAGAAACAGTAACTCCCACATCAAAAAGGGCCCAGTGGCTCCCACGCTCAGAGGCCTGGGAACTCTGCTACCCAAGGTTCTCGCAGGCAGCCCGCAGACTACCAGAAGTTATGTGCCACACCTCGGGACTGTCCCCTTAGCTCACTGATACGGGTCCCTAGAAACAGTTTCAGCATCATGCCTGCTACAACCCTCCTCCTAGGAAGCTGGCTTGTTTTTTTGTTTTGTTTTGTTTTTGTTTTCTGAGGTAGGGAGGGTCTGGCCCTAGTCCAGGCTGACCTGGAATACACTATGCAGTCTCAGGCTGGCCTTGAACTCCTGGCAATCCTCCTGCCTCTGCCTCCTGAGTGCTGGGATTAAAGGCATGTGCCACCACGCCCGGCTCAGAGAGATCTCAAACATCCCTTAACTGGGGTCCCCAGGCCAGCTCCCAGCCAAAGGTTCATTGTGGCCAAGGTCATCAGATAGACCTAAGGTAGCAAGCAGGTTTGATTGGCAGAAGCTGCCTGAGGAGCCGGGTTACGGATTCCCTCATCTTAAGAGCAGGCGATGATGTCTGCCATTGGTAACCAACAAGTGGATGGTGATGTGTTAGCTATTTTTCTTCCCACCTGTTTTATGCATAGCCCTGAGTAGAAAGAGGAAATTTTTCTCCTCATGAGGCAGAAAGGAAGGAAGATTGAGAAGTATGGAGAAGGTTAGGTCCTCAACTAGGGTGCTCCAACAATGGTGTTTATAGGTCAGAAGGGAGAAAGACTGGAGAGAATAAATAGCAGATGAGTCTCTGCCGTCTCATAAAGTAGGAGGTGCAAAATTAGAGTAATGGTGTCACTTCAGGTAGGTCCCAGAAGACTATAACAGAGCCCAGGCCTGATCATGAGGAGAGAAACTCACAAGACTCCCTGTTACAGATGGGAAACTGAGGCATGGTGTGCTCATCCTTCCTCCACTGACGACATCCCTCGGGGCCGCTGTCTTCCATCCGGTCTTCCTTGGGACTAGTGTTTAGTGATTTTAGGTTAGCTCAGTCTCTCTTCCAGGGGAGGCCCCAATGTGTGTTACAGGCCCTGATGGGCTCTCAGAGGGTGAGTTGTGAGGTGAACAGGCTGAATATGTGGTGATGATGATGATGGTAGTGGTGGTGGTGGTGATGGTGGGGGGGTGATGGTGGTGGTGGGGGTGGTGGTGATGGTGGTGGTGGTGGTGATGGAGGTGGTGGTGATGGTGGAGGTGATGGTGTTGTTGGTGGTGGTGGTGGTGGAGGCGATGGTGGTGGTGGTGGTGATGGTGGTGGTGGAGATAATGATGAAAGTGGTGATGCACAATGGAGCTAGTGATGATGCTTTGGAGTCTTGCTTAGCTACCAGGAGTTGCGCTCTTCCCAAAGAAGGCCCCGTGTGGGCTCCATTCTGCAGATGAGGAAATAGACTCATGACAGATGTGTGAGTAGTGGTGGGCCGAGACACAAAAGCAGCTGTGGGGCTGGAGAGATGGCTCGGTGGTTGGTTAAGTCACTTGCCTGCAAAGCCTAACAACCCAAGTTCGATTCCCCACTACCCACGTAAAGCCAGATGCACAAAGTGGCGCATGCATCTGGAGTCTGTTTGCGGTGTGGCTAGAGGCTCTGGCGTGCCCATAGTCTCCCTCCCTCTCTCCCCACCCCATCACCAGGTGTGTTGTAAACAAACACATCTGTGGTTGGCACCAAATGACAAAGGATTCTAGATCTCAAGGGCTCTTTAGTCACAGAAATTGATGTCAGTAAACATTACAAAAGGGAAAGAAAGGTTCCTCATCATAAAACCTGAATTTATCCTTGCTAACCGTGTTCCGTGAAAGACTTCTCAGAGGTTAAAACCTGTGATTACGTGATGTGTGGTACGTGATAATGCGCTTGGGCATATTGGAAACCTCCAAGAGGGAGAGACTGAAGAGTTTCCTAATTTCCTTGTTCCCTGAATCCTCCTTTTCCAGAACGTTTTGGGAATTGGTGGCTCTGTAGACCAGATCCGGAGTGAAGTCAAGTCGTTTTAACACTTGGGTTTCAGGGTTCAGGCCCTGGAGAGAGGGAGGGATGGACTGGAGGCCAGATTCCCTCAGTGGGGAGAGGCTGGCTGTGGGGCCAGCAGGAGCCAGCCTTAGGTCTAGGGGTACCTGCATTATAACCCCACCCTCCGCTGATGGGAGTTCACAGTAGGAACGGGTTTCTTGGATGACAGAGGAGCAGCTGGGGTGTGCTGGGAGGCAGACAGAGGCGAAGGCAAGCCAGGACCCATGGGTGAAGTGTGGGGACCTCTTCTCATCTCCACAGGGTGCCAGCACTTCCAGTGAAGAACTTGAATGGTACTGGCCCGGTCCACCCGGCTCTGGCAGGTGAGCGGTCCAGCCCAGGCATGGGAATGGTGGGAGGAGCCAGCTTCAGCTCGGAGTGGGCGTGGTTTGGGCGTGGTGGGCGTGGTCAGGGTGGCCCCGCCTCACCGCCCACCCTACCTGCAGGGATGACTGGCATCTTGCTGTGCGCTGCGGGGCTGCCTGTGTGCCTGACACGCGCCCCCAAACCTATCCTGCACCCTCCACCCGTGAGCAAGAGCGACGTGAAGCCCGTGCCAGGAGTGCCCGGCGTGTGCCGCAAGACCAAAAAAAGACACCTGAAGAAAAGTAGGCCTTGCATGACCCGGGGATCTCGACACTTGGGGGGCCCCTTCCCCCAGCTGGCCCCCTATCTGCTTGCCACACAGCTCCGGTCACACCCTCCCTCCTGACAACCCTGAACCTGGCACCCCCAGCCCGTCCTGAGCCAGGCCATTCCGTGTCCCCTGCAGGTAAGAACCCGGAGGATGTGGTCCGAAGATACATGCAGAAGGTGAAAAACCCACCTGATGAGGTGAGCCCTGCTGGGGTTCCGCTCTCAGAACCCCAGGATGAAGTTCTCCCAGGCCCTGGGCTCTGCTTGCAGCCTGGCCTGGCCTGGAGGAAAAGGGTCGCTTAAATTTAAGAGACTCTGACTGTCCTTCCCCACTCAAAACTTTTTAAAATGTGTATTTACTTGCAAGCAGGGAAAGATAGAAGAGAGACAGAGAGGATGGGTATGGTCTCCAGATGCATGCGCCACCTGGGGAATTGAACCAGGACCGTCAGGCTTTGATGACTGCTGAGCCATCTCTCCAGCCCCAGTAGTTTTATCGATTTATTTATTTATTTAGTGTGTCTGTGTGTGCGCGCGTGCGCGTGTTGGGTGGTGTGTGTATGGGCACACATTTGCCATGGCACCATTGTGTGGAGGTCAGAAGACAACCTTGGGGTATTGGTCTTTGCCTTCAGCCTTGAGACAGTTTTTGGACACTGGGAAGGCCAGAATAGCTGGCCCATGACCTTCAGGATTGTCCAGGCTCTGTCCCCCACTGGCCTAGTGGCCTTGGGGTTACAGAACCCTCATCTGGCTTTCCGTGAGTGCCGAGGACCCACACTCTGGTTGGACTTGCACAGCAAGGCGTCTACCCACTGGGCCAACTCTCAGCCTCCCTGCTTTGGGTAGTTAAGCCTTGAATCCATGCGGGGGTGGAGGGGGTCCCCTGCTCCCGGCCCTCAGCCTCCCTCTGGTCTTCCAGGACTGCACCATCTGCATGGAGCGGCTGGTCACAGCATCCGGCTATGAAGGTGTGCTCAGGCACAAGGGCGTCCGGCCGGAGCTCGTGGGCCGCCTGGGCCGCTGTGGCCACATGTACCACCTGCTGTGCCTGGTGGCCATGTACTCCAATGGCAACAAGGTGGGTTCACGGATCAGGACAGCGGATGGGGAGCGGGCAGGGAGCCTGGCCTCTGGCCACTCACACTCGCCCTTGCGCAGGATGGCAGCCTGCAGTGTCCCACCTGCAAGGCCATCTACGGGGAGAAGACAGGTACGCAGCCGCCTGGGAAGATGCAGTTCCACCTCATCCCACACTCGCTGCCGGGCTTTGCAGACACCCAGACGATCCGAATCGTCTACGACATCCCCACGGGCATCCAGGTGAGCGGCCCTGCCTGCCGCCCGGCTTCTCTGGCTCTCTTGTCTGTCTGTGCTCTAAGCACTCCTGCTACCATCCCTACAGGGCCCTGAGCACCCCAATCCCGGCAAGAAGTTCACCGCCAGAGGCTTCCCTCGACACTGCTACCTGCCCAACAATGAGAAGGGCCGGAAGGTGGGTGTCCACTAAAGCCCCAGGCCGTGAGTGAGGACAGAGTCCCAGCCACGGTCACCTGGGTCTTCCTTTTCCCTCACGACACAGCCCACACCCACCTCCTTCATACACCCTGTCTCGTTCACCCAGCACATCAGGACTAGGCCGGCACCCACCTTCCCTTCACTTGCCCGTGGTCACCTAGCGACTGAGAGGTTGAGCCAGGATGTTTTGTTTTGTGTTTTGAGGAAGGGTCTCCGTCTAGCTCAGGCTGAACTGGAATTCACTGTGTAGTCTCAGGGTGGCCTCAAACTCACGGCGATCCTCCTACCTCTGCTTGGAATTAACTAAAGAAGCTAGAAGCTTCCATTCTCATGTGAAGTCCTCATGGTTTGGGATCGTGATAACTGATTCCCAAAGTGACTATTTAATACAAGAGTGGGGTCCAAGCTACAGGGGACCCCCGGCTTACATCCTTTACATCAGAAGAAATAGACTGAGAACGTACTTGAGAAGAGCTTCTATAGTAAAGAGTAATGGAGGCAGGCCAGATGAGGCTGGGACTGCCTATCAGACTGACCTCTGACCTCTGACCCCCCCCAGGTGCTGAGGTTACTTATCGCAGCCTGGGAGCGAAGGCTTATCTTCACCATTGGTACGTCCAACACCACGGGCGAGTCGGACACCGTGGTGTGGAATGAGATCCATCATAAGACAGAGTTCGGGTCCAACCTCACGGGCCATGGCTACCCGGATGCCAGCTACCTAGACAATGTGCTGGCTGAGCTCACCGCGCAGGGCGTATCCGAGGCCTCAGCCAAGGCCTGAGCCCTGAGCTGCCAACCTGCCCTCCTGCTTTGCCCCTGATACGGCACACATCTTCCTCTGCCAGGCGGAAGGAGCCTGAAGGTAGAGGGGACCTACTGGTCGCTGTTGAGATGCTGGGAGAATTCCAGGCCAGCCAGCTCTGACCCACAGCTCCCTAAGAGGGCCGCAGAGAGGATCGCAAAACCGGGTGACCTCCTGCAGAAAAGACAGCGCCTGCCTCTCACGCAAACACACGTGTCCTGTTGAACACATGCACGCACGCACGTACACCCACGTGCCTCTATTTTCTCTCCTAGCTGGGGGAGAAGAGACAGAGAGACCCCCGTGACTGACTCCCCTGTGGACCCCACCGTGTCTCCTACTGCATTCAAACAGGCTTGTCCACTTGTCGGATTTGGGTCAAGCACTGTTGGGGGGAGGGGGAGCCTGTGTGGCTCCCAGGGGACAGGGACTCTGCCCCTACCCACCCCAGGTCGGTTCCACCACCCACCCACTGGGCACTGTGAACCCCAATAATTGAGTAGCTTTATGCAGGTCAGTGGGCGGGATGAAGCTATTTTACTTTGTGCTTGTGTCTTTGTCCTCCCAGGACCCCCACCTCCTCCTCTGGTCCCCATCTCCAGACCTCTGTCCACTGCGCAGCAGACAAAGCTGTCGCTCCTCCCTCCCTGTCCCCTCCTCCCCACCAAACCCTGAAGGCTATGTAGCTTCTGGCCCCAGGAATGAGAGGAGGCCTCAGTCCAGCCAGCCTGTTGAAAAGGGAGAGCGGACAGCAAGGGGTTAACTTCCCTCTCCCTAGGAGTGGGCAGTGGATGGCTGATCATCTCTGGCCAACCAAGGGCTCCGTTGCCCTGGCAACTCACCAGCTCCGCCTCTGAGAAGCGGCTGTCTTGATGGAAATCAGCCAGGATTTAAAGGGACACCCTGCGATTGCTCTTTTGAAAAAACTTCCAGCCCACTCTGGGTGGAGGAATAAACGCTCTTTCTCCTCCTCGCCAGATCTTTTCCTGACAAGACCCGGCTGGGTGGCCATGCTCCCGGGGAACACTGGGGAGGCTTATGAAAGAATGACAACCTTGGGGCCTTTGCCTCGGGTGACTGGTAAAGCAGAGATTGTCCTTGGGGGAAGGAAGGTGGTGGGTAGGCACGGCAGACTCTCCTAGCACCCAGAGGTGACAATGGCCACCTTCTCTTAAAAAGCTCAGTGTACACATCAGGAGTGGGGCTGGCTTCGAGGTGCTGGGACACTATAACAGCCCCCTGGGGTCTAAGAGGCCAGATCCCCGCCCTGGAAGAGCAGGGCAGGGATCACCTAGGGAAAACCCATCTGAGCCCAGGACCACACACGCCTCTGCAAGCGCCTGGGTGCCCAGTGGCTGTGGGACTGCGGTGACGCCCACGACCCCTGCTGGCCACTTTTGAGATGGCACTGCACTGTCCCTGGTGCCGCGCGACCTCTACTGGCCACTTGTGAGATGGCACTGCACCATCCCTGATGCCGCGCGACCTCTGCTGGCCACTTGTGAGATGGCACTGCACCGTCCCTGGTGCGCTTGATCTTGACAAAAAGCACTGAGGTTCTAGCCCACCCTCTCTTGCACAAAGCCAGAAACAAATCCCTGCGGACGTTCCCAGGTCTGCCAATCAGGTGTTCCCAAACATTTTACACCCCATGGCTCACTCTCAATGAAACCCAAACTCTAGTTATCAAATTGTGAACCTAAGATCTTAAGTCAACCTCCCCACAGGCAGATTTTGTGGCAGGGTGCTCCCCCGGCTGCCTCCATGAGATGCAATTTGAAAACCACAGTTAGGCACACTCCCTCCTTGTTTATACAGGGAAATTTAGGCTTAAAAGGGAGAAAGCCTGTGTTAGGCTCCAAGGGTTCAAATCTAGCACACCAGGCTCCCAACCTATTTTTTTTCTGAGTTCGCTCAGCTCAGGGTTGGGGCCTTGTGCCAAAGGTTGGGTACAGAAAGATCCGTGAGGTCACAGGAACTCAGCTCTGAAGGATGTTCTAGACAGACCTATGTAGTGCTTGTTTGGGTCACCAGGTTGTCTGGCCATTGGATTTCAGGTACAGCTGTATCCAGCAGCTCAGGGCAAGGCTTTACAAGTATTGCAGGTGTGTCCTGGCTCAGAGGAGTCCATCCGGGTTGTTCAATGCAAGGCTGAGCCCTGCTAAAGGCTCCCACGCCCCAGCTTGACATGAGTCCACAGGACCAGGGTTCTCTGGGAATGTCCAAGACACAGCACTGAGGACCAGACAGCTTAAAAGAGACTTCTGGATCAGGGCTCGCTGGCTCTGGCACCTCCTCAGCACCCTAGGGAACCGCTTGTCCCTGCTGCTGGAACTCCTCGTGGGCTTGATCCAGGTCTTTAAGCACCTGTAGCAGGCGCGCGGCAGCCACCCTCTGCCGGGTCAGGACCTCGGGGCAGGACCCTGGGGAGGGGGACAGGGCCATGGGAGACTCAGCATGGCTCTCATCACAAAGCCCAGTGGCTCTCAGGCCTGTCCTGAGAACAGCAAATCCATCAATGTTGGGGCCCAGATAGAATGGAATGAGGAATGGGTGGGAGGATGTGGGGTGTCCAAGCAAGCTGGGAATCGTGTCTCCGAGGGGCAAGAGCGGGACCCCTTTTGCATACCCTCAGCGGCATTGGAACCCTCCCTGGTGTCCACCTCTGGAGCTGTCTCAGGGCTGGAATCATCCAGGAATTTCATCCTAGAAATTGAGAGGGGAAAAAAGACAGGGATGCCCCACATGCTGGCACAAGCCTTTAATCCCAGCTCTCGGGCGGCAGAGGTAGGAGGATTGACGTGAGTTTGAGGCCAGCCTGAGACTACAGAGTGAACTCCAGGTCAGCCTGAGCTAGACCCTATGCCCAAAACAAAACAAAACCAAAACAAGGCTGGTGTGATTCCCAGTTCGGCCTCCTACACAGAAGCTCGCCCTCTGCTGCTTGCAGGGGAATGACAGTTCTTCAGAATCATCACGGGATCCTCACAACATCGCTGGAGTGCCAGACACCTGCTTAGCCCTTGACATGTACGAACTTATCTAATTTATCACAGCGAACGTGTATGAGGTGGAGAAACAACACCGAGCCACAGAGAGAGAAAGCAACTCGCCTAAGGTCACAGAGCAAAATATAATCATGACTGTGTGGAAACTATGGATATATCCTTTCCCTGGATTAGCGTGGGGTCCTTAGTACACAGTACCATGAGGTCGGGGCCATTATTTTTCCCCTTACTAGGTAAGGAAAGTGAAGGTGGCGCACACCTTTAATCCCAGCACTTGGGGGGCAGAGGCAGGAGGATCCATGTGAGTTTGAGGCCACCCTGAGACTACATAGTGAATTCCAGGTCAGCCTGGGGGGCTAGAGAGAGACCCTACCTGGAAAAACCAAAACCAGAAAACAAAAACCAGAGAAGCAAAGTAACTTGCTGAAGGTCACACAGCCAGAAAAGGGCAGCCATGAGTCTGGATCCAGGCAGGCCAGCCCTCGGCAGCACCACCCACTCTAGAGTGAGTGGGGACAACTCTCGGGCCACCAACTAACAGGGCCATCAGGTCAGGGAGAAGGGATTGCCCGCAGATGTATGTGCCCCAAGCTTTAACTTCCTGGGTGCCCAGAGACGTTTAGTTCACATTATGAAAGCATGGTCACCCAGGGCTGGGTCCTAGGTTCCATCCCAACACTGCTCCCAAAAGAGATAGCGGGTCCCAGGGGGGCGGGCTGGGGGACACTCACCTGAGCTGGTCCCGCCCCAGGAGCAGCTGGCGGTATACTGTCTGGGCCTCTCCATCAGGATCCAGCGGGTCACTCCAGTTACCCAGGGTGACAGCTGAGTGTGTACGGCTGCAGCCGGCAGCTGAGGGGACACAGCAAGAGTCACCCCCCACCATCGCAGATGTCACTGAGCCCTCCTTCAGCTGGACCCATCTCTCCTCAAGTCCTCAGTCAAGCCCTCCTCATCACACCAGGGCGGCGGTGGTGGCGTCCAACCCCACTGTTGTCCCTAGAGCTCCGGGTTGGCCTCTGCCCACCTCCCCTCCTCCTGCACCCAGGTTCCATCGACCCAAATGCCTCCTGGCTCAGTTGATCCCTGGCCGCCACAACCTCACCCATTACCAGCTTCCTCTGGGAAGGCCTTCTTCATCCTTCAATTCCCCAGAGCCCCTTGGCACTTGTCATAGGGCATTGGCACTGGGGAGCTCAGTGGTAGAGCACACAGGGCCTGGGTCCCAACCCCAGAAACACCATATGTGTCCTGGGCAGCTAGCTGGCCCTTGTTACCAACACATGCCAAGCAGTGTTCTAAGCATTTTGTTTATACCAACTTAACCTAAGAGATAAAAGCTATTCTAACTCCCTTTCACAGTCCTGCACAGAGAGTGTAAGTCGCTTGGCCAAGGTTGCACAGCGCACCCAGGTGAAAGTGGTAGGTATCCTGCTGGCTGACAGATGGGCAGGGTACAGCCTGCAACCCAACCCCTACCCCTCACCTGAACGCTCCACCTGATGGCAGCAGGTCCAGCGCCCACTTCGGAAGGCACCTGGGTGGCAGGAGGCCAGCTTGTCCTGGTTGGGGGCGCTGGCTTTGCGCAGGGCTGACAGCCATTGGCTGAGGTCGTTCACATTCTACCAGAGACGGAGATGGTCAGAAGGTAGAGCAGGGTGCGAGTCCTGCCCTCTGCCCCATCTGTGGTGGCTCAGCCTCACCTTGCACTGGAGGTAGGTGGTGTGCAGAGCCCCCGTGCCATCCTGCGTCACCACCTGCATGACGTGGGGCAGCTGGAAGGCGCCCTCATCCACGCGCTCCACAGCCCGGATGTGGGACACGGGGATAGAGGAGTGAACCTGGGGACAAAGTGAACTCTGTGGGTAACTGGGGACAGCTTCCTTCTGGACTTGTCCCTCAGTAATCCTGCCTCACTGTTCCCTGGGTGACTTTTCTCTCTGGGCCTTATGTGGCTCTCAGACTCTCACCAATCCGCAAAGGACGAAAGTGACCCCTTGCCCAGGTCACCCAGCTGACAGGAAATACACCCTTAGCATGAAAGGCAGGCGGTGGCTGCTGGTCCCACGTGTGTGTACTTATCTCTAGATGGACCCAGGGATCGATGGTCCGAAGTCCCAAGGGAAAGTTAGCAGCCCCATGAGGACAGCAGGGCACGCTTATGCCCGAGGGAGCAAGCACCTGGATGTGCGTGCGTGCATGCCGTGGGCCCAAGCTGTGCAGCCTTACGTGACACCCATACAGACCTGCGTGTGTCCACACCTTTGGAGGACAGTGCTGTCCCCAAGCTGGGAACCAGCCAGGGCTTTGGAGTTTCTTCCTTGCTATGATGCTCTGGGACCCTGCCCTGATCCCCTCCCCCTGCTGGGCCTCAGTTTCCCCAGGGTTCCCTGGAAACACACATAACACCCCTGTTTTGGGCAGGGCCCCCTACCTGCCACTCAGGACTCTTGGAGTAGGACAGGCTTTCCCCGCTGAGGCGGAAGTAGCGCTTCTTGAAGGCGAAGCGAGTGGCCAGGCTGGCAGGGTCTTCCTTGCGCTTGAGCAGGAGGCCTTCTCGAACAATCGCTGAGGGTGGGACCAAGGCCCGGGGTGGGCCACCCGCCTCTGGCAAATGGAGAAGGGAGGTGAGGATCTCTGAGCACTGGCTGGGCTCTCTACTCCCCAGGGGCAAGAGGAGAAGCCATGAGTTCCCCTCCACACCTTCATCAGTACCAAAGGCCCTGGAGGATGAGGGAGAGGGAGGGAGTCCAGGAAGCCCCTCCTTGGCTCTCTCTCTCTCTCTCTCTCTCTCTCTCTCTCTCTCTCTCTCTCTCTCTCTCTCTCTCTCTCCCACTCATCACCTCACTCACTGGCTCTCTCACCTCACCCCTCCTTGGTTCTCTCTCCCACTCCTCACTGGCCTGGCTCACTGGCTCGCTCTGTTCCTACCTCAGTGCCTTTGCAGTTGTTAACCTCCCTGGATCACACTAGCCAGACAGCAAGATGTCATTCTGCTGTTCTAAGTGCCCGACGGTGGCACAAGATTCCTTCCCGTGGTTAAACAGCACAATCCCAATCAGGGCAGGGACCAAGGACGGTGCACACATTCGTCCCAGAGTCCCAGGTTTTGTCTCAGAAGCTGTCTGAGGTGGTGGTCACTCTGTGGCTTTGGCCCTAGGAAGTGCTGCATGGACTCTGCAGTGATATGATAGCACGGGAGCTTGGTGGCCAGGAGCCCAAGGGTCACTCCGAGAACACGCAGCTGTCCTCGGTACCGCTCGTGAGTGATGCCTGCTAAACCCATTCTACTCAGATGAGTGAGTCCCACGTGGGCTGTTGGTGCCAACAGTTAGGGAGCAAAAGGTCACCCCACAACTCTTCCCCAGGACCCTCACCACACCCTCTCTAGATTTCTTTCCCAATGTCACAAGGGAAGCCATTCCTGGCCACTCGATGTACCCACATGTACGTTCCATTGGCCACTCCTTCAACAACCTTTCCTTCTTTTTTTTTTTCCAGGTAGGGTCTCGCTCTAGCCCAGGCTGACCTGGAATTCACTATGGAGTCTCAGGCTGGTCTCAAACTCACAGCGATCCTCCTACCTCAGCCTCCCAAATGCGCCACGCCCGGCTCTCCTTCTCTCCTCTTCTCCTTACCAGGCTTTTGTTCATCCATCTTGCCTCTAGCCTGTGGTCCCTACTAGAACTTTCTTCTGTGGCCTTCGCTACATCCCAAGCACCTCAAAGTGCACCTATAGCAGAGCAGGTACTTAATAGATACGTCAGAGGCTGGGCAGGGATGACCCACACAGACCTGAACTGTACTCATGTCTGTCTGCCACAAAGTGTTAGGGGGCTGGAGAGATGGCTCAGAAGTTGAAGGCCCTTGCTTGCAAAGCTTGACAGTCAGGGTTTGATTCCCTGGTACCCACCTAACGCCAGACGCACAAAGTGACGCATGTGTGTGGAGGTCGGTTACAGTGGCAGAAGGCCCTGGTGTGCCCACACTCACTTGCTTTCTGTCCGCCTCTTTTCTCTCGATCTCTCTCTCTCAAATAAATATATAAAATGTTAGGTGACTGGCCGGCTGATCTGATCTGCAGGTCTGCATTCTCAGTGCCGAGGAACTGGGAAAAGGGCTGGAGGTCGGGAACATCCAGAGCAGCAGGGCCACAGGAACTCACCCTCCTTCCCATCCACATCCACCAGCTGGTCCAGGAATTCTCTCACACGTGCGATACTCCGCAGCAGGAAGGGGTGGAGGGGGGCCATCCACAGCTCCTTGCCCTGGCCCAGCTGCTGGCCCAGGTTCCCGATGCTCTGCACAGCCTGGAGCGAAGGAACAGGAAGGTCAAGCCAAGATCACTGCAGCGGCCAGGGCTCTCTGTGAACCCAGGGCAAGTCACAAGTCCAGGATCCCAAATCCGTGCTCAGTGAAAGGAGCCTCAGCTGCTACCTGTTCCTCCCACTCCCTTTTGGAATCTGCACCCCAAAATTCCCTCTTGAGTCAAGACCCAACCATGACGGCCCGATTCCATCATGTAACGAAGGCACCTGTCGGAGCCTCAAGCGGTGGCTGCTTTGCCAAGGATGGCCTAGTTCATCCTAAGGGATAAATGCCTGTTAACCTGATGCACACATTCCTCCTGGAAGGAGTTTTCAGGATTAAAATAAAGGCGGGCTGGAGAGATGGCTCAGCAGTTAGGGTGCTTACCTGCAGAGCCTAATGACCCGGTAAAGCCAGATGCACAAAATAGCACGTGCATCTCGGGTTCATTTGCAGTGGCTGGAAGCCCTGGTGTGCCAATTCTCTATCTGTTTTTCTCTATCTATCTATCTCTGCTTGAAAATTTAAAAAATAATAATGAGCAAAGACGCCATTTTTAAAAAAAAAGACAAGAGTTGGCATGGAGGCTCATGTCTATAATCTCATTACTGAAGGTGCTGAGACAGAAGGATTGTCTTGAGTGTTAGGCTAGCTGGGTTATATATTGAGTACCAGGTCTACCCAAGCTTCATAGCAAGACTGTCTCCAGGGCTGGAGAGATGGCTCAGTGGTTAAGGTGTTTGCCTGCAAAGCAGAAGGACCTGAGTTCGATTCCCTGGTACCCAAGTAATGCCAGATGCACAAGGTGGTGCATGTGTCTGGAGTTTTGTTTGCAGTGGCTGAAGGTCCTGGTATGCCCATTCTCTCTCTCTCTCTCTCTCTCTCTCTCTCTCTCTCTCTCTCTCTCTCTCTCCTCTCTCTCTCTGCCTCTTTCTCACACACACTCTCAAATAAATAAATATATATTTTTAAATATTTTATTTATTCATTTTCAAGCAGAGAGAGAAAGAGAGAGAGGAGAGAGAGAGCACACCAGGGCCACCACCTGTGGCTCTGGCTTATGTGGGTCCTGGGGAATTGAACCGGGGGCCTTAGGCACTGGAGGCAAGTGCCTTAACCGCTGAGCCATTTCTCCAGCCCATCAAATAAATAAATATTTTTTAAAAAAATACAAACAAGCTGGGGAAGTGGTTCAGGGAGTAAGACGCTTGGCATGTAAGCCTGAGGACTAGAGTTCAGATGCCCAGCACCATGTTAGTCCTGGGTGGGTGGGCATGGTGGTCACCTGTCCCCCAGCACTCAGGAAGCAGAGATATGGGGCTCCCAGGGAAAGTTGGCTAGACTAGATCGAGGAAGACCTCTCATAAGGACCTCTGGCCTCCACCTGCACCTGCGTGTGCGCACACGCGCACGCAAACACACACACACACACACACACACACTTGCCGCGCACACATATACATGCAAACCCCCACCAAAAACACATGGAAAGTGGATCTGCTCTGCGTGTCCTGCCAGGCTGGTCCTGTTCTCATCATGCTCTCGCCAGCTCCCGACACATTCTCCCGACCCCCCCGGGCACCTTGGCGAGCAGCAGCAGGGAGCGGCTGGTCTGGGGGTCTGCGTGCTGATCCCGGAGGTCAAAGAGCTTCGGTGTGAGGATAGCAGGTGCAAAGAACCGCAGGAAGAGGAAGCCGCTCGTGGCCAGGTACTTCACGTCCTGCCGGAGAAAGATGGGTGAGAAGCCTGTGTCCCAGTTGGGGAAACTGAGGCAGCAAAGACTAAGAGTGGCATTGCTTAGGCCTAGCCTGCCAAGGAGATCTTTTTCCCTCTGAGCCTCAGTTTCTCCACCTGGAAAAGGGGGTAACAATACTAATCTTTGCAGGTGTCGTCATGACCTGAGAGAGGCAAGCAACTTGCTCAAAGTCACACAGAAGATTCACAGGGGAGGCAGGATTCAAATTCAGATCCTGCATTGGGGAGATGGCTCAGCAGTTAAAGGCATCTGCTTGCAAATCCTGGTGGCCCAGGTTCTATTCTCCATACCTATGTAAAGCCAGACACACAAAGTGACACATGTGTCTGGAGTTTGTTTGCAGCAGCAAGAGGCTCTAGGTCATTTTCTCTCTCTTGGTCTCTTTCTCTGTCTCATAAATAATAAATAAAAATAGAAAACCAAGCCGGCATGGTGGTGCACGCCTTTAATCCCAGCACTCGGGAGGCAGAGGTAGGAGGATCGCCATGAGTTCGAGGCCACCCTGAGACTACATAGTGAATTCCAGGTCAGCCTGGGCTAGAGTGAGACCCTACCTTAAAAAAAATACAAAAAGGGGGGTCTGGAGAGATGGCTCAGCAGTTAAAGACGTTTGCTTGTAAAGCCTGACAACCAGGTTCTGTTCCTCAATGTGCAAGTAAGACAGATGCACAAAGTAGCACATACGTCTAGAGTTTGTTTGCAGTGACAAGAGGCCCTGGCACACCCATTCCCTCTTTCTCTGATTGCAAATAAATAAAATAATAAATAATTAATGGCTCAACTCTAGATGCATGACCTATGATAACCAAAACAAACCAGAACTCCCCCATATGATCAAGCATATAGGACTCACCCTGGGACACATGACGTCCCCACTATACAGAGGAGGAAAATGAGGACCAGGGTCATTTGCCAAAGGCCACACAGATATCAGCAGGCTGTTTCTACCCCAGCAGGATTTGAACTTGTTCTTGGCCACACTGTCCTGCCCTCCAGCCCCAGCTGCCAGGGTGTACTCACCAAAGACCAAGAGTACATGGACATTCCATCTTCCTCACATTTAGTCCTCAAGGAACTGAGCAGTGGCTAGCCATGGCTCAGCATAAGGGGCTCCAGAGCATCCCCTCCGCCCTCTCTCCAATCTCTACTCTCTACAGAGCAGACACCCCCCACACCCCATCTGGCCTCTCCATCCTGGGAGCAGGAAGCATCTCACTCCCCAGCTCCCCACCCCCTTGCACTCGCTGAGCTATATTGAGCCTGAGAACATGTGCCTGTGTTTATTTCAGGGTAGCATTCGCACCTGAGACAATACCCACCCTGCTATGTACCGGGGTGGCCTTGCCTGTGGGCCTGCAGGGGAGAGAGAGGCCCCTTCCAGCCAGAGGCCTAAACTGCACCAAGCCACCACCTCCTGATGGTCCCAAGGTCATTATCGTCTCCAACAACAGCCCGTTAAAAGACATACACATGTCATCCAGGTACTGGGGGGCGGGTGGTGAGGCAGGCCTACCTGGGCAACTCAGAGAGACTCTGTCTCAAAATAAAAAGTAAAAAGAGGTGATGTGGGCTGGAGAGATGGCTCAGCGGTTAAGGCGCTTGCCTACAAAGCCTAATGACCTAGGTTCGATTCCCCAGTGCTCGCAGAAAGTCAGATGCACAAAGTAGTGCATACGTCTGGAGTTCATTTGCAGTGGCTAGAGGCCTTAGTGCACTTGTTCTTTCTCTCTCTCTCCTCTCTCTCTCTCTGTTTGCAAAGAAAGGAACGGAGGGAGGGAAGGAGGGAGGGAGAAAGAGGGAATGTAACTAAGGACTAAAGCATTTGCTCAGTATGTGCAAGGCCCTAAATTCCACTTCCAAAACCATCCAAATAAAAAGTGCCCATATATGGGCTGGAGAGATGGCTCAGCAGTTAAGGCGCTTGCCTCCAGTGCCTAAGGATCCGGTTCAACTCCCACAGAAGCCAGAGGCACAAGGTAACGCATGTGTCTGGAGTTCATTTGCAGTGGCTACAGGCCCTAGTGTGCCCATTCTCTCTCTCTCTCTCTCTCTCTCTCTCTCTCTCTCTCTCTCTCTCTCTCTCTCTCTCTCTCTCTCTCCCCGTATCTCTCTGCTTGCAAATAAATATTTTTTTAAAAAGTATACATATATAAAAATGTCTTCATGAAACCCATGGCCCAGGACTGCCCAAGGCTCCCCGACCCCCATGACCTAGAAAGTCCCTGGTTCCTGCCCACCTTGGAGGCTGACAACAGGGGACACCTCGGTGGTTCCATGTTGGCTTCCCTGGCCAAGTGGGAAGCTGGCTTCCTGCTTCCCTTCTCACCTCCCCACCACAACTATGTCCCACTTAACACCTCTGAGGCAACCCAGGTGAGAGCCAGGCAAAGTGGGGTGCAAATGCCACCCTCAGGATTGGCGGCCAGAGCTCAGTCCTCAGCAGGGAGCAGAGGGAATCTGAAAAGCCAACCTCAAACTCTCTGGCCTCAGATTGTCTGTAAACAGGAAGTACACAGAGAGAGGCGTACAAAAGTTCTCTACTAGGCTACAGGAACCGGGCTGTGACATCTCCAACACTCAACTGGTTCTGGATCATTCTACCAAGTGAGCCCTGGCATGTGCATTGAGCGCTGGGCAATGAGTCGTGAGCTGTGGTGGAATATGCCTTTAATCCCACCACTAGAGGGCGTGGTGGCACACGCCTTAATCCCAGCACTCGGGAGGCAGAGGCAGGAGGATCACCGTGAGTTCCAGGCCAGCCTGGGACTACAGAGTGATTCCAGGTCAGCCTGGGCTACAGCAAGATCTTACCTCAAAACAATAACAACAAAAGTCTTGGGGAGGGCTGGAGAGATGGCTCAGTGATTAAGGCACTTGCCTCCAGTGCCTAAGGCCCCTGGGTCAATTCCCCAGAACCCACATAAGCCAGACCCACAAGGTGGTGGCCCTGGTTCTCTCTCTCTCTCTCTCTCTCTCTCTCTCTCTCTCTT
>PVHP010010686.1:17400-47106 GCA_004024765.1 Zapus hudsonius | reverse complement strand
AGATTTGCTCAGGAAATTTTTTCCCACTCCTATTTCATGCAGAGTTCCTCCTATTTTTTCTTCCAGGGTGTTCAGGGTTACCGGGTTTATATTAAGATCTCTGATCCATTTGGAGTTGATTTTTGTGCACGGTGAAAGGAGTGGGTCTAATTTCATTTTTTTACACGTGTTTATCCAATTCCTCCAGCACCATTTGTTGGCCCAGCGTACATTGGTGGCCCCCTTGTCAAAGACCAGATAACTGAACTTACTTCCATTTAAAGCTGGGTCTTCAATTCTGTTCCATTGATCTGTCTTTCTGTTTTTATGCCAGTACCATGCTGTTTTCATTACTATGGCTTTGTAGTATGTTTTGAAGTCAGGCATGGTGATACCTCCTGAGTAGGATTTGTTACTTTAGAAAGGTTTTGGCTATCCGAGGTCTTTTGCCCTTCCAAATAAATTTAGAGATTATTTTTTCTATGTCTGAAGAACGAGATTGGGATTTTTATTGGCATAGCGTTGAATCTGTAAATCGCTTTTGGCAGGATTGCCATTTTTACTATATTGATTCTCCCTATCCATGAGCATGCGATATCTTTCCATCTTCTCATATCCTCCTCTATTTCCTTCTTAAGTGTTTCAATATTTTCCTTATATAAGTCCTTTACAACCTTGGTTAGTGATATTCCAAGGTATTTGATTTTCTTTGAGGCTATAGAAAATGGGACAGACTCTCTGATGTCTTTTTCTGTCTGTTTGCCTTCTGCGTATAGAAAGGCTACTGACTTTTGTGTGTTAATTTTGTATCCTGCCACATTGCTGAAGGCATTAATCACCTTCAAGAGGTTACTGATACTATTCTTTGGGTCTGATATATAAAGGATCATGTCATCTGCAAAGAGGGATAGTTTAATTTCTTCCTTTCCGATTTGTATTCCTTTTATGTCCTTCTCTTGTCTTATTGCTTGGGCTAGAACTTCAAGCACTATTTTGAAGAGCAGTGGTGAGAGTGGGCAGCCTTGTCTTGTTCCTGAATTGAGTGGGAACTCCTTGAGTCGTTCCCCATTGAGAATGATCTGTGCTTTAGGAGATTTGTAAATTGACTTTATTAAATTGAGAAATAGGCCATCTATGCCTATTTTTTCGAGAGCTTTGAACATGAAGAGGTGTTGAATTTTGTCAAAGGCTTTCTCCTCATCTATCAAGATACCCATGTGGTTTTTGTGTTTGAGCCGATTAATGTGGTGTATCACATTTATCGACTTGCGTATGTTGAACCATCCCTGCATCTCTGGGATAAAGCCAACTTGGTCAGGGTGGATAATAGTTTTGATGTAGCATTGTATCCGGTTTGCTAGGACTTTTTTCAGGATTTTTGCATCTAAGTTTTTCAGAGATATGGGTCTATAGTTTTCTTTTCTTGTTGCATCCTTGCCTGGTTTGGGGATTAGGGCAATGGAAGCTTCATATAAGGTGTTTGGAAGCCTTCCCTCTTTTTCTATGCTTATAACAAGCTTCAGAAAAAGTGGTTTCAGCTCTGTGCTGAAGGCTTGGTAGAATTCAGCTGAGAAACCATCTGGTCCTGGGCTTTTCCTTTTGGGAAGGTTTTTGATTACATCTTTAATCTCTGTGGGTGTGATAGGTAAATAGTAAATAGACATTTACTGCTTTTATCTGCTCTGGGTTAAGCTTTGGCAGTTGGTAGGTGTCCAAAACCTGTCCATTTCTTCCAGATTCTCTAATTTTGTGGGGTAGAAGTTTTGGAAGTATGACCTGATGATTCTCCCAATGTCTTTGGGATCTGTTGTGATCTCACCATTGTCCTTTCTGATTTTGTTGATTTGGGCTTTCTCATTTCTTTATTTGATTAGGTTGGCCAGAGGTTTGTCGATCTTATTAACTTTTTCAAAGAACCAACTCTTTGATTTATCAATTTTTTTAATTGTTTTCTTTATTTCCAATTCATTAATCTCAGCTCTGATTTCAATTATTTCTTTTCGTGTGGAGCTCCTCGGGTTATCTTTTTCATTTGTTCCAATGCTCTTAGGTGGGTGGTTAGACTATTGATGTGAGATCTCTCTGTCTTTGGTATGAAGGCATTTAGCGCAATGAACTTTCCCCTCAGGACTGCCTTCATTGTGTCCCATAAATTCTGATATGATGTGTTATCGTCATCATTTAATTCTAGGAAATTCTTAATTTCCTTTTTTATTTCTTGGATGACCTAAACATTTTTTAGGAGCGCATTATTCAGGCGTCAGTACTTTGTGTATTTTCTGGATCCTGCTCCATTGTTAACTTCTACCTTTAATGCACTGTGGTCTGATATGATGCAAGGAACTACCTTGATCTTCCTGAATTTGTTTAGGGAAGATTTGTGACATAAGATGTGATCGATTTTAGAAAAAGTCCCATGTGCTGCTGAGAAGAATGTATATTCTGTGTCTTTGGGGTAGAACGTTCTGTAAATATCTGTTATCCCCAGCTGGTCAATGGTGTCATTAAGCTCTGTTATGTCCCTACTGATCTTCTGTTTGGTTGGTCTGTCTAGAGCTGATAAAGGTGTATTAAAGTCTCCTACTATGATGGAATTAGAGTCTATTTCTGCTTTATTTTTGAGTCGAGTTTCTTTTATGAACTGTGTTGCACCCAAATTTGGTGCATATATGTTGATGATGGTGACATCTTCCTGGTGGATCCTTCCTTTGATGAGTAAGAAGTGACCATCCTTATCCTTTTAAATTGATTTTGGTGTAAAGTCTATTTTGTCAGAGATTAGTGTTGCCACACCTGCTTTCTTTTTACTTCCACATGCCTGATAAACTGTTTTCCATCCATTAACTCTAAGAAGCTTGCTGTCTTTAGAGGTAAAGTGCGTTTCCTGAAGACAGCAGATGGAAGGGTCCATTTTTCTGATCCACCCTGCATCTTTTTTTCTGTGTCTTTTTATAGGGGAGTTAAGTCCATTTATATTCAGTGATATAACTGTGAGGTTTGCTTTGAGCCCTGCCATGATGAAGGGATAATGAGGGTTTTGTCTGTGCTGCTGTTATTAGCACACTGACTGTGATTGTTGTGTCTGATCTCTGGTACTCTTTTGAGGAAGATTTCTTGTTTCTTCTGTATGTGATATCTCTTGTAGGATCTTCTGAAATTGTGGCTTTGTTTTGAAATAGTCGTAGAGCTGTTTTACTTCATGGAACACTTTCACTTCTCCCTCTATCAGGAGGGATAACTTTGCTGGGTACAATATTCTAGGTTGAAAGCAATACTTCTTTAGGCCCTAAAAAGCATTGTTCCAAGCCCTTCTGGCTTTCATGGTTTCTAATGAGAAGTCTGAGGTAAGTCTGATGTCTTTTCCCCTGTAAGTTACTGTCTGCTTTCCTCTAGCAGCTTTGAGTATTTTCTCTGTGCTTTCTATGTTAGGCATCTTAATTAAAATGTGTCTTGGAGAATTTCTCTTCATGTCAAGTCTGTTTGGGGTCCTCTGGGCCCCTTTAAAGTTGAGTGGACTTTCTCTTGTTAGATAGGGAAAGTTTTCTTGAATAATTCTGTTGAAGATATTTCCTATGCCCTTAGCCTGGGCTTCTTCTCCCTCTGGGATCCCGATGATGGGGTGGGGGGTCATGGAGACAAGCACTTCCGAGGATCAGGTGCTCCCCTGAGGGGAAGTGGCTCAATTGGCGGCACTTGGAACCCGCCATGAAGGGATAATGACGGGAGCTAGTGGGGGGGGGGGCTCGGTCCTCTGCTCTGCTGGGGAGCAGAGAGCTGCTGGAGAACCCCTACTGCTCTAGCCCCGGGGCTGGGGAGGGAGGGAGGGCCCGAAATCAGGGCCGGCTGGTGACCAAAGTTTGGATCCCAGCTGAAGAAATCAAACCTTTCCGAAGAGAGTCCTGGCGACGCTGTTACTTGTCCACCATCTTGCTCCGCCCCTATTATCTGCATGTTCTTTTTAACTCTTAGAGTTATTAGCTCTAAGAAATATCTTTGGGCAAGTTACAGGCATGCTCAAATATGTCAGTAGGTATCTTTTAAGAATGAATAGATTCTCTTCTAAATTCAGTAAAATTATCACCCACAAAAAAAAAATAACATCAGTACAATAGTAGTACTTAAGATACTGCCCCTATTCATATGTTTTCCATGTTGTTCAATAATGCCCCTTTTCATTTTTTTATGACAAGCTCTTACTGAGCATTACTCATTACATTTAACTGTTATATACCTTTACTTTCTCTTAATATAGTATCATTCTCCCACTCACCCCCTTAGTTTTTCATAACTTAGCAGTTTTAAAAAAATTTAAGCCTGTTATTTTACAGAACAACACCAGTTTTTTTTTATTGTCCAATAATGAGTTACATTATTTAGTGGGCAAACAATGAGTTGTTATCCCCAATTCTCCAATGCCCCCCCATCCCCAATCTTCTGGATAACCTCCTCCATGGGTCGTCTGGATCAGTCCTTGGCAACACCAGTTTTGATTTGTCTGATCTGGATCACTATGATCATTTCCCCGATGTTTTTGGTGAAAACACTGCGTAGATACTGTTGTAACAGGGGAGCTGGGGATTAGAACCTAAAGAGTAACCCAGCTAATTCCAATGTACCTCAGAAGCTAAGGTAAGGAGTACCTGAATTCTTGTCTATAAAATTAAAGAATTGAAATTATAGGCCACCAGAGGATAAGATATAGTGGGAGACTTTATTCAAAAGAAAATGGAAAGTTACAGATCTCCAGCCACTAGTGTGGAGAGAACACATGGGAGAGGTTTTAGCCACATACCTATAAATCTGTACTGGTAAGCCAACAAGAAAAAGAAGGAAAGATACCATAGGGCTTCCATCATGAGTAGGAAAGGTGCATGTGGGAAAGAATCCCAGGCCCTCACCACAGCCTCCTCACTACAGTCCACTGGCTGTTGTGAGGGCACCTTACCCAAGGCCTGGAGCCTGAAGAGACTTACTCAGATGTCCTTCTGTTAGCAGGCCATGAAATAAACAGATAGAATTTCCTGTTCCAGTGAGTATTCCCTGGCCCAGGTGAACCAGAGAGACAGCGGTTGGTCTATCTTTGACCAATCCATTTCAGGATTTAGGTTTGAACTCTAATTAGAGATACCTCCCACTCAAGGGGAGATGGGTCAGGCATGGGATCTGTGGAACCTGCTTGAAAGTACAAGTTAACCTGTCACGCTGTGTGCTCAGTATGTTGCATTAGGAGATGTGTGATAGGCTAGCCAATTATTGGTGAGATAAAGATTGGTTCCTTAGCTACGATGGTGTTCCCTTTCTTCCTAGTTCTGTGTAATATACCCTTCCTTCTTTGTAATTAGTAATAAGTGCAATATGACCTTGAGACCACTACTGTTCTATGTCCTAGTTGTCAAACCTATGGTTCAAATGACATTTCTCATCAAAGTTATTATAAGATTACTTGATTCTGGCATTTCTTCTCTATCAAGTGGAACTCTTCTGAGAAGAGCCTTCTTGAAGGGAGAAGTCCCTGTAGAGCCATCGATTATTGTTTAAACAACAAAGATACTGTTCATTAGTATCATCATTTCCATGCCCAGATTGTTCCAAGTTTGGATAATGACACTGCTTAAAGGAGTCTTTTTGACCTATTTCTGTTCATTTTTGGTACAGGATATTTTAAGATCACTTTGTACATTTGTTGGCCCAATCTTCCAATTAGCCCTTTCTAAAAATCTCTGGTTCTTTGTGGTGAGGATTCAGAAACCAAGATGTGCTAAGCAGTGTCATTATCAATTGGGCCTCATTGCTTATAGCTATTGTTAGTATCTAAAGCTAGGAAACTTTTTAAAACAGTTTTTAAAAGCGTCCAGGTTTAAGCCAGGCGTGGTGGCACATGCCTTTGTCCTAGCACTTGGGAGGCAGAGGTAGGAGGATCACCCTGAGTTCAAGGCTACCCTGAGACTATATAGTGAATTCCAGCTCAGCCTGGGCTAGAGTGAGACCCTACCTCGGAAAAACAAAACAAAAAGTGTCCAGGCTAAGAATAGCTATGCAGTCTTAAAGTGGGTAAACCAAACCAGAGGTTTACTTTTCCAGATCTGTTATGACACTACAATACCTAAGCAGGTGAACAGCCCAATTAATGGAGCAGAATAGAAATCAGGAATTGATGATACTGTCACTCATTCATTACCTTTATAAAATGACATGTATTGTAGTCAGCATTCTAGTTGCTGTGCAGAAAGAGCCCAAACAAAAGCAGCTTGTGGAGGAATGGGTTTATTAGGCTTATGGACTCGAGGGGAAACTCCATCCTGGCATGGAAAATGATGGCATGAGCAGAGGGGTGGACATCACCTCTGCCACAGCACAGCAAACAATGGCAGGAAGGTAAGCCAAACACTGGCAAGGGGAAGCTGGTTTATAATCCCATAAGCCCACCCCGCCAACACAGATCTAGCGAGGTTCTAATTCTCGAACTGCCATCAGCTGAGGATTGATCACTGAGAACACATTCATTTGTTTGTGGGGGACACCTGTATCAAACCATGACAACATGTATGGAAACAGTGACCTTTTTAAAGAAAAATAGTTCTAGATTAGTTAAATGTCCAGTAGAAAGTCATTTTCCTCGCACTTATACCATACACAAAAGATAAAACACTGGGCTTTGGGTGTAAAAATACCTCTATAACCTTGGACTGGGCAGAAATTTCTAACACTATCCCTAGGGGAAAAAAGCTAGTAGACTACTTGATACTTAAATCAACACTTGTGCACCAACAAGCACCTTTGAGAAAGGAAGAAAAAAAAGACCAAGTGGGACTGGAGAAACCTCATGAATCTTGGTAAACTCATATAACAAAAGACTATTCCAGAATGTAGAAGAGATTCCTAAAGCAGGTATAATCTGTGAACAAGAGCCTTGACCAATACTTCATAACAGAGGGAGGCCACATGATGCTGCATCTGTGGATAAGGATGTGTGTTCATTAATCATCAGTGCAGTGACACACCACCTTCTTCCACCAATATAACATAATTAATATGTTAAAACTGCTTTAAAACTCCAGATTGGTGTGTAAACTACTACAACTATTTTTAAGCATAGCTAAAATAGCTATTTGTTAAATATTTTTATTTTTTCATTGGCAAGGAGAGAGAGGGAGGGAATGGGCACACCAGGGCCTGTTTCCATTGCAAATGAATTCCAGATGCATGTACCACTATGCATCTGGCTTTACGTGGGTACTGGGGTCAAACCCAGGCCATCAGGCTTTGCAAGTAAATACTATTACCTCTGAGCCATCTGTCCAGACCTATAATAACTATTTTTAAAAGTATAATTCTCTCAGAATACTCCTAGATTTATACTCAACAGAAACACATAGCTGGGGATATTTGTAGCAATAGGGCCCAGGCTTAGGCTTATTTTTTAAGAGTGTGGATATGTGTGCGTGTTTGTTGTGCAGGCCAAAAGACAACCTCAGCTATCATTCTCAGGGACACTATTCACCTCTTTTGAGACGTGGTCTCTCATTGGCCTAGAACTCAACAATTACTATGCTGACTACTCATTTAGCTCCAGGAATCATCCTGTCCGTGCTCCCCAGTGCCAGAATTACAAACAAGTTCCACCACACCCAACATTTTACATGAATTCTGGGAAGTTCCATGCAATTCCTCATGCTTGCAAGGCAAGCACTTTGCCCACTGAGCCATCTCCCCAGCTTCCAAGTTTAGGGTTAATTGCTTGATGTGTAACTCCAAAGTCTGCATTGCCAGTGAAGGTAAGCCACCTGGCTTTATAAGTGAAAAGCCACAGGAATGTGACTCTGGTCACTGGCCCCTCCCTTTTTGCTGTCCAGTTGTGATGCTGCTCTGTGACACATGGCTGCTGAGTGGTCTTGCTGGTGCACACGTTTATGCACACCACTCTTGTCCACAATGCTTCCATAGCTCCAGTTTGCCCAGATAGCCTACAGATTTGTAAGTCCATCATGTCCCAAGCTCTCTCTCTATGCCTTCCTACACCCAGCACTGCAGCCTTGCTCAATGACCATATGTATGTCAGCCACACTAGGGACTTCATGTTTCCCCACAGATTCTGTACATAGCCTTCCCTTTCCAGCCTTCTTAACCCCACCGTCCTCCTACACCCTTGCCTTTTCCTCTTATCCAAGTCAGTTCATCCAGACTGTTTCTTTAGAATAAAATGTTAGATATTGAATTACTGAGTTTAGGACTTTTTCTGTGTTTTGATTCTAGTTATATTGCCTTTCTAGAAATATAGTGTGTTTTTTATTTACAGTGTTTGAAAGTATTTTACATTATTATTATTTTGCTTGAAAACTTATTACTAATTTATATGAAGATGGGTTAGCTTTTCACACATACTGAAATTCACAGATAGATCTTAAACATATAGTTTGATGAAGTTTTTTAATTTTTTAATTTTAATTTTTTTTTTTCAGGCTAGGTTTTGCCATGTTGCCTAAGCTGGCCTTGAACTCTTGAGGTCACCTGATCCTCCTGTGTCAGCCTCCTGAGTGATTGGAACTGCAAGCATGTGGCACAAGGCCTGGCTCTAAAACCTTTTGTTTTTAAATAATTACAGGAAGATTAGGGAAATAGTACAAGGAATTCCTATGTGCTTTTCATCCATATTTCCCAAATACACTCTCTCCATATCTATATGCAGCTTTTTCCCTGAACACAGGAGAGCAAGTTTCATATGTGCTCCAAGTTTACTCCTAGATACTCAGATTTGTGATGACTAAAAATACAGGGGCTGGAGAGGTGGCTTGTACACTTGCTTACAAAGCCTGACCACCGGGATTCAATTCCCCAATACCCATGTAAAGCTAGATGCACAAAGTAGGGCATGCATTTAGAGTTCATATGCAGTAGCAAAAGGCGCTGGTGTGACTCTCTCTCTCTCCCTCCCTTCCTCCTTCCTTCCCTCCTTCCTTCTCTCTCTCTCTCTCTCTCTCTCTCTCTCTCTCTCTCTCTGCCTCTCTATCTCTCAAATAAATAAATAAAATGTTAAAAATGCGGGTGTTCTGTCATACAACCAGAGTTTAATCACATTGGGAGTGTCCCCTGTGTGCTGGGTGGGGCACCTACAGGTGGTCTTGCCAGAAAGTGGCATTGGGGTAGGGAGATGGCTCGTAACTAAGAGCTCTGCTGTGCAAACATAAGGACCTGAGTGCAGTCCCCAGAACCATGTTTTAAAAAAACAAGAATAGCAGGGTCACACACACCTATAGCCCCAGCCCTGCTTGAGGGTGGGGCAGAGATAGGAGGATTGCTGAGGCTCCCTGGTCAGCCATTCTAACCAGGAAAACAGTGTATAAAGTGATACTAGCACTACTGTTAACTAATCTCAGATGCCTTTCAAATTTTTCTAGTTGTCCCAGTACTATCTTTTGTAGAACTTAAAATGTTTCCCTGTTTCCTGATATATCCAGGACAGTGTTCCATTCGTCAGGCTTCTCCTTCACTAGGATGGAACAACAGTTATTTAGTCTTTTGATTTATTTTTGGTCTTTTGTGATTATTTTTGAAGAGAGGAGGTCAGTTTTGTAGACAACTTATTGATACTAAGAGGTAAAAAGTGATTAGTTCGATCAAACTCTGCACTTTGGATGGTTTGTTACACAGTGATGTGGTGGTGTCTTCCCGATGCATTGGGTCTGGAGGGGCCTAGTTTGTTGGATGTATTTGACCCAGTACAGGTGAGGTACTTGATCACTTGGGTAAGGCAGTGTCTTCTGGGTTTCTCCACTGTGATATTTCTGTTTTTCCACTTGTGCATTTATGATAGTATATTGTGAAGAAATATTTTGATATTATGTAAATATCTTACTGCCATTGATGACACTTGCCTAAAACAACCTAAGCTGGCAATTACTAAGTAGTGTTTTTCTAATTTTGTCATTTATTAGATGACATTCTACCTTAAATATAAGCAGTCCTTTCCCCCTTTTATTTGTTTGTTTATGTTTATATCAGTATAGAATCATGAACTGTATAGGTATCATCTGTTACTATTTTTGACATGTTTGTTGTGTGTGTGCATATGTGTGTGTGTGCAGTTAAGTGTTGTTGCAGTTACTTTTCATTGCTAGGACAAACACCCAATTAGAAATTAGAAATTTATGAGAGGAAAAAGTTTATTTCAGGCTTAAAGAATCCAGGGGAAGTTCCCTCATAGTGAAAGAAGCTTGCTCATTTCCATAGGTGTATTTACAGCAAAGAGAAAAGCCAACACCAGCAAGCCAAGCTCCAACTACTTTCTCTACACCTACTAGGGCTGGACTGTAAGATTCATGCCCAGTGACAAGTCCTCCCCAGCTGGTTCTACCCACTGGAGCCTCAGAGTTACAAGTTCAGTCTTAATCAAAAATCCCTGAGGCTCTGGGGGACATATATTCACATTCAAACCACCATAGTGTATACATGTCTGCACATGTGTTTGTGTGTGCGTGTGGGGAAGAGACTGATGTAAGGTGTCTTCTTTAATTGCTCTCTATCTTTTTTTTTGAGACAGGGTCTCTCACTGAACCTGGAGCTCATAGATTCTGTTAGACTAGCTAGCCAGCAAGCCCTAAGGATCCTCCTGTCTCTGCCTCCCCAAAGCTGGGATTGCAGACACAAACCACCACACCCAGCTTTTACATGGGTTCTGAGGATTGAACCCATACAGGTCCTCATACTTACATGGTAAGCACTTTCCTGGTTGAGCCATATCCCTAGGATCCTGTTTTTTTCTGTTTTGAAACTCACATTATTTTAGAGTTAACCGGTAGCAATTTCTTCAAGCTGGCTTCTATGTTCCAGTGGCAAGCCCCATTATTGTTTAAGCACCCATTTGCTCTCTGGACAAAATGTTACAGGCTCAATTTGTACTTTTCTGCACCAACCCTGCAATAAGTCATTTCTGTAAAAAAAAAAAAAAAAAAAAAGTCTGGTTCCTCGTTTTAGTGTACTAATAAACTGTTCATGGCTGCTGCACATTCACTGTTTCTGGAGCCTCACAGCAGAACTAGAGCAGCGCATAGACATGTCCACACACCTGTTTCTGTCTCTATCATTGTAGGTATTAAAGCCAGGCATCATACTCATGCCTTCAGTTTAATCCTAGCATCACAGCCTCACATGAGCCTTCTCTCTTTCTGTTTGAAACTAGCTTCTCTGCCAGACAGAAACAGGCTCCCATTATCCAGTGTCTTTCATGTTTAAATCTGGATTCAGAATTGCTGGTTTATACCTTTGTGAAAGTAAATCAATATTTTAGACAGATGAACTTCTTGGTTTGTAATTTTTGTTCCAGGACAAATGTTCTTAAAATGTCTAACTAGATTTCAGTATTTGTGTATATTCCTTTTATTTTTCACCCAAAGGTATATGACCAAAATCTTGTGTTGAGAAGTGGCTGTTTTGCTCTGTCCTCTGGTCAGTGTGTCGGGGTTATTTACACTACAGTTAAGTTCATGTATTATTCATATGTGGTCCTGTCCTCTGTCCTTGCTGATGGTCATTAATTTATATTCCTATCAGAAACATATGAGAATGTTTATTTCCCCACAAACTCTGCAACAGAATGTGTCAAGCATCGTTACCATTTGTTATTTTGCTGTGATTTTCATTACACTATATAAGTAAGATTGAGCATCTTTTCATATGTTTAAGGACAATTTCAGAACATGGAAGGAAGAATAAATTATCAGTTTGAATTTTTTAATTTTTAAAAAGATGTAAGGGACTACCTTTTGGCCTATTTTGGTATTTTATTTTAATATTACAAAACCTATCAGTATTTTATTGTATTTGTACTTTGGTTCATACATTGAAATTTTTTTTCTCATGTCCACATTATACATGAATCCCACTAATGTTTACTTAAAGCACTCAAGATTTTTATTCATTTATTTATTCATTTATTATTTAACCAATCAGTCTATATCCTTAATCCTCCCTGTTTGTTTTTTTATCTGATAAGGCTCCTTTTCCTTTCCCCCCATATGGCTTTTTTTCTTCCGTGTGTTTTTCTACTTTCCCCCCTATATGGCTTTTTTTCTTCTGTGTATTTTTCTAATTCCCCCTGGCTGTTTTAATTTTTTCCATATGAAGTTAAGCATTAGCTTATCTGTCTCCATTGAAAAGTTTTTAGGCACTTTTGTTGGAGTTGTAGTAAAATTTTAAATTAGCTTAGAGAAAACTGATATCCTTATTGTATGTTGCTGTATTTAAAAATAACCACTATTTGCTCAAGCCAACTTTTGTGTGTTCCAAAACTTCATAAGTTTATTTAGTTTATTTCTATGAGTTTTGGTCTTTTTTTCTATCACTGCTGTCTAGTATTATCTTGCTGTTGTTTGTTTTTATTGTTGCTATTGTTTTTTGAGCAAGGTGTCTTTATAGTATAGTAGTCTAGGCTAACCTAGAATTTTTGGCCTTACTGCCTCAGCCTCTTAAGTATCAGGTTGTTAGATTCTTTCTTATTACTTATGTATATAGACGCTGTTTGTTTTGCATTTATTTTATTTATTTGCAAGGAGAAAGAGAGAGAAAGAGTATGAATGGGTGTGCCAGGGCCTTTAGCCACTGCAAACAAATTTCAGATGCCTGCACTACTTTGTGTCTCTGGCTTTACATGGGATACTCAGGTCGTTAGGTTTTACAGGCAAGCACCTTAACCGCTGAGCCATTTCTCCAGCCATGCATTTCTATATTTATCCTACCTGGTGTTTTCCGGGTTTCTTAAATCTGTACGTTTATGTTTTTCATCTAACTAGGGAAATTTCAGGCATTATTTTATAGACATGTTTTCCTGCCCTGTTCTCTTACCCTTCTGGGGCTTCCAGTTACACATGAAGTAAACCTTTTGATGCCATCTCAAAGTCTCTAAGCCTCTGTTCTGTTTTATTTTTTTCTTTGTTTTAGCTTTAGTTTTATTGTTATTGATAAAATGGTTTATAGATTTGAATTTTTCTCTGATCACAACTTAAATATGTACTGTAGATACTGATATATAACATTTTGTTCTAGAAATTATTTCAGTTTGTGGTTTTACTCTTTTAGTTAATCAAAAGTAATTGATTTCCAAATACACAATCCTTTTTTGTTTTTAATTGCATTATAATTTATAGTTGTACTGTATTGAGATTAGCATATTTATAATAAGATCATTTAATGGAGCATGTCAAGATTGTCTTTTTGATGTAAATATTTGTTAATTTCATGCATATTTGAGATGATGTATCTGTATCATCAGGACATAAAGTTCAGTATGGATCAATAATACCTTTGTATTGATTGTTTTCTTGACCTTATAGAGCCTTCCTTATTGTTTGTCTGTTGAGTGACAGATTCAAGTTTCTGCTTCTTGTCAATTTGTGCCCATGCCCAAACTGGAAGTCCTTTTTATTTTCTTAAGGTGGTTGCTGCATGGTTCTGTGCATGGTCACCGCTATGGTATCTTCACTATTGAATATGGCTTTCTACATTCACAAATGCCCTCTTTGTCACACACAAGACTTTTTTACTTCAAGTCTGTTTTCTGCTTCCAGGATCACTGCCTTTTAGCATGTGAACCTAACACCATCCGTCCACCACACAGCATAGGGGCGCTACCCACAGCCCCCTGAGTTATATCATCACACTCCCCAACTACTGCTGCTGTGATTCATTTTAGTGGCCGAACAGGTTTGCTTGGTTTGGATTTATTTGGTTTCTAAGATAGTAGAAGCTACTATAGAGTTATATTATACAAAACAATTTGTTTTTTCCTATGAGTACCATTTGTGTTTTCTGGGGGAAAAAGATTTATTAAAATATGATTGACATTTGGTAAATTGCTCATATTTAAAGTATTCAAATTGAGGAATTTGGGAAAATGTATATACCTGACCTGTGAAACCATAGCACAGTCAAGATTGTGAACACTTTCATCAGCCATGGATATTTCCTTATGCACCTGTGAAATCCATTCCTGTACATTCTCTCACCATTAATTAGCTTATATACTCTAGAATTTTGTAGAAATAGAATCCTACATACCATTGCTATTTTTTAAATATTTTATTTATTCACTTACTTATTTGCAAACAGAGAAAGAGAGAGAACACAGAGACAGGGCCTCCAGCTGCTGCAAATGAACTCCACTTGCATGTGCCACTTTGTGCATCTGGCTTTATGTGGGTACTGGGGAATTGAATCTGGGTCATCAGGCTTTGCAGGCCTCAAACACTGAGCCATTTATCCAGCCCTAATACTGCTATTTTTATATGATTTGTTTTATTTAGTATTGTTTATACATGTACTGTATGTAAATCTTCTGACTGAGTAGTATTACCTTGTATGATATTCCAAAATATATTTATTGTACACTTATGTGCAGATGATTGTTTGCATTTTTGGTTCTTATAAATAAATTCATAACCATCTCATATTGTATATTGTGTTCAGTCAAAATTCAGAGGTCCCCACAGTCTTTACCAACTTAAAATTGCTCCAGAGTCCCAAGTCTCATCTGAGATTTAAGACTATCTCTTAACTGTGAGTCCTGTGAAATCAAAACAAGTTACATACTTTTAACATAGTGTCACAGAGCACTCCTTTTCAGCTGCTATGAGGCATAACAAAGAGAGACTGGACCAATGCATACTCAACAACCTAAAACCAGGTTCTGTGCCTGTAAATTTTAAACTTGTTAGAATTTTTCCTATTTTTATCTTAAATTTTCCAGTTTCATATCTTTAGCCATGCACATCAGTCCATTACAAATTTAACCTTGATCAAATACTCTAGGCATGGGCAGCAGGATGCAGCCAGCCCTTAGGCAAATAGCCCAAATCCAACAAGGTTCTCTGCAGACTTTCCTTCCCCTTTGCAAGTTCACAAGGCAAGCCTCCAAATACAGTTCTGTCTGAACTTAGCATTTTTAAACCCTCACCAGAGTAGTCCCTAATACTTGGCTTACTCCTCTGGAAGGTGTCTTCAGTTGTAAGTAGCAAGTACTGTCCAGCACACAAGTTCCAAAGACCAAAATCCACATGGTCAGATTCATCTCAGCAACCTCACTCCTTGTACCACTTTCTGTCATAGTCAGCTTTAGTTGCTAGGATGAACTTCCACACAGACACAGTTTATAGGAGAAATGGGATTTATTTGAAGTTTACAGATTCAGAGAGGAAAAACCACAGCAACACCTCCAAAAACAAGCACACTCCCACAGCCAAACAGCAGGGACTCTAGGCAGCACTCAGAGTGCTCTCTATATACCTATAGCTGGATTTCCAGATCCATCCACAGTGACACCTCCTCAGCCAGGAGGCTGGAGACAAACATTTAATAAAATTCGCAAATTGCCACCAGCTGGAGACTCAGCATCCGGAACACATAAGTTTATGGGGAACACCTGAATCAAACCAATACACAGGTGCAGGGTGGGTTAAAAGTTCACCTTTAAATTCCAGCACATTATATCTGAAAATTGTAAGCTACTGAATTAACCATACTGCTTAGTATCAAAAAGGAGCCAAATGTTAATGCATGCAGTACAATGGTTTGAATGCAAAATGTTCCCCATAGATGGAATCAGGCTGGAGGAGGTGTCTCACTGGGGGTGAGCCTTGGGATTATACAATCAATCTCCCTATTCCCTTGCTAGAGCTCAGCTTATTCTTGCTCCTTTCTCCCAGCTGATCTGGTCTAATGAAATGCCCTGCTGCCTATTCTTGCCATGCTTTCTTTGCCATGATGTAGCATCCCCTTGAAACTATAAGCCAAAATAAATTCTTCCCATAAGCTCCTTCTGGTTGGGTTCTAGCAACAAGAAAGGAACTGCTATGTATGGCAATGTGAAGTAATCTCAATCATTTTTCTGACTAAAGAAAGTCAAAGCCGAAAAAATTCAAAGCCAAAATTGAATATTATATATATACATATGTATCTATGTGTGTGTATATATGTGTGTGTGTGTATCCATTGAAATTTTAAAAGAAGAAACCTAACTTACAGTGGTGGGAAGCAGGTCAGAGAGTCTGTGGGGCTGGGCATTCAGGAGGAGGTACTACAAAGAGGCCAGAGGAAGTTTGGGGGGATGATGAAAATGCCCCATGTCAAAACTTGCCAAGTTGCACACTTATCTGGGGGCATCTTACCATCTAGAAGTTAGACCTCAGTAAATTAATTTTGATGTCTTTCTCAGACACACCCCATAAAAAAACAGCTGGTCGTTTAGGTTTAGTATATGTGACTGTTTGATCCAGGTGTCCCCCACAAAAAATGAATGTGTTCTCAGTGATCAGTGATCAGTGCTCAGGTGATGGCAGTTCGGGAATTAAAACCTCGCTAGAGCTGTGTTGTCAGGCGCGGGCTTATGGGGGTTATAAACCAACTTCCCCTTGCCAGTATTTGGCACACCTTCCTGCTGCTCTTTGCAGTGCTATGGCGGAAGTGATGTCCACCCCTCTCTGCTCATGCCATCATTTTCCCTGCCAGGATGGAGTCTCCCCTAGGGTCTGTAAGCCAAATAAACCCTTTCCTCCACAAGCTGCTTTTGCTTGGGTTCTTTCTGTGCAGCAACTAGAAAGCTGACCGCAACAGTTTGGGTACCAGAAGTGGGGTCATCTGTTGCTGCTAGAATCCTGATTCTGTGGCTTTGGCATTTTGGAATTGATCTGCAGGAGGAATATGGATGGATTGGAAACCTCATCCTAAGAGGTACCTTGCAGTGCTGTAAGTACAGCATAATGGACCATCTGGTCAGAGTTATAAGACCTGAATGTAATGATAACTATGGACTGTGAGATTTGGCTTATGAGGGGGAGAAAGAACTTTGTCAGGACTGTGCCAGAAGCAGTTTTTGTGAGAGGCTTGCTGCGTTCTGCCTGCCTGTGTCCTGGGAATATGTGCAGGGTTGCTTGATCTAAAGATGGACTGGGGTGAGCAGATGGATATGGCACAGAAAGATAGATCTTTGGGTCAAAACTGCTGCCCATTCACCTGCAATTGTTTGAGAGATTACAGCCATTGAGATTGGACCAGCTGGTCTGCATTGGAACAACAGGAAGAATGCAGACTCTTTGAAGTAAAGGTCCTGAATGCTTTGTTCCCCCCCTGGATTAACAAGTTGGTAGCCCACCTGGTTCTGTGGAGTAGAACAAATGCAAGAACAGAGGGTCATTGGATTTGCAACACAGTTTTGTTTTTGAAAAATGGCCATTGGCAATGTGAAGCAGGTGTACTAGGTTGTCTGCATGGAAGCCGATGGAGCCATGAGGATGAACTGTGGGTTGCAATGGAGACCCAGTAAGATGCCAGGACTATGGATGGCTGCCAAGGCAAGCTGCCAGCACCGGATGAAGTTTTCCCAGACTGTGAGTAGCCGAGCTGGAGGGGCGGAATCGGATCTCCAAGAGACTTGTTATTAGTTAGAATCATTGAACTTGGAGTTAGAGATTGATGGTGCCTGCTTGTTTTAAATCTTGTATTGGTCCAATCTGTTTTTGCCGTGCCTCATGTTATCTTTTGCAGTGTGAATGTTCTGTGCCATTACGGGTTTATTTTTGGTATTATGGCTCAATTGAAAGCTGTGGGGACTTAAGAGTTGAGCTGAACACATTGTATTTACATCATGTATGATTATTAGTTTGTGGGGGCCAGGGGTAGACTGTCATGGTTTGATCCAGGTGTCCCCCACAAACAAATGAATGTGTTCTCAGTGATCAATGCTCAGCTGATGGCAGTTCGGGAATTGAAACCTCACTAGAGCTGTGTTGTCAGGGGCGGGCTTATGGGGCCAGCTTCCCCTTGCCAGTATTTGGCACACCTTCCTGCCGCTATTTCCAGTGCTGTGGCAGAGGTGATGTCCACCCCTCTGCTCAATGCCCTCATTTTCCCTGCCAGGATGGAGTCTCCCCTTGAGTCTGTAAGCCAAATACACCCTTTCCTCCACAAGACGCTTTTGCTTGGGTTCTTTCTGCTCAGCAACTAGAAAGCTGACCGCAACAGTATAAGAAGATGTTTATCAACTAGCCTGGACCACTAGATAAATAAATCAACTAAAGGGGTTAAGGAGGTGTCTTCTTGAGAAAGCACTCCAAAGCTCAGACACCCAGTGCCATGTAAGAGCCAGGTGAGTGTGACAGTTGCCAATAATCCAGAACTCAGGAGACAGAGACAGTGGATCTCCAGGCAAGCTAGATAGCAAGACTAGCTGAATTGGTAAGCTCTGCACTCAAGTGTGAAAGACTGCCTCTGTAAATAAAAGATGAGAACAAGTGATATCAATCTCTGGCCTCCACATGCCCCTACATAGAGAGAGAATTGGCTTAATTAAAAAGAAGCATGTGTGAAAATTATTATGATACTAAAATCGATTTCATAGGAATAATAAGATGAGTAAATTGTACTTCAAGCTTTTTTATTTATTTATTTTTATTATCCATAATTAGATACATTGAATGAGCAAATAATGTGTTGGTATCCCCAGTTCCCTGATTTCCCTCTTCCCTGTCTTGCCCCCCAATCAGCTGGGTATCCTCCTCCATGAGCAGACTGGATCAGTCCATGGGTAGCGGGTTATGGATAGCCTAGGATTCAACCACCCCCCTTTGTATGTTGTTACTGGGGGGGGGGGGCGATGTCTCTGTAAGTTCTCCTCCGCCTTGGCTCTTACAGTCTTTCCACCTCTCAGTTCCTTCTTAAGACTGTCAAACTCATCAAGTTGGGGGAGAGGTGTCCAGAATGTATAAGGTATGTAGACAGATGTTGGGGGAAAGCATAGAAGAGTAGTTCAAAGAATCCACTCCTGATCCCAGACTCTGAAGGAGAATAATCCCTACTGATGTGATTTGGGTAACTTAATTTTCCCAACAATGAGTTAACGCATATCATTTTAAATAATTAGAAGAGAAGTCAACTCATTATACATACAGTATAACCCTAACCCTAACCCTTTAGGCCATGAGAGCTTAATTCTCACAATGCCCATTGAGCTACACTTGAAGCCATGATGCCTCCATTCTACAGTTTTGGTTTGCTTCTTAATAACTATAGAATCTTGTTCTACTTCTTAAAAACTATGTGTATCCAAGGCATGTTTCCCTTGGTGTCTCACTGTAGTAGTAGATCTACTGAGTTGAGTAAACTGAGTTAACATATGGAAGTTACTTAGCACCCTGCACAGATAGAATGCTGTAGTCAACAGTAAGTACCGTGTGAGCTTTAGCAATTGCCATCAGTATCTCTATTACCCTCACTGAGGATTGCTGAGTCCTCTGATGAGTAGGCTCAAGAGTATTCGGGGTTACAGAGGAAGAGGCCTGACGCTCTGGGGGCAGACAGACATTGTGGAAATGCCATGAAAGAGATTAGTACTGGCCCTGGTTCTTTATGGTTGAGTTCACTTACCACACACTGCTCAGAAGCAGGAGATTCTAGACAGGAGAAACTTGAGGACTGACAAGGACAGCTTGAATTGTATTAGGGAGTGCTAAGCAGCTTGCTTTAGCTGGGGCCTGAGGAACAAGCAAGAGGTTAATAATGCTGTTCAGGAAGCTGGTGGCTTTGAGGGACAGGCTAGAAGGTGCGGGTAGAAATCAGGAGATGAGAGACTCATGGAATTTTGATTAGTTAGATGCTACTTGTTTATTCATGAAGTCAACATTAACTGAGCAGTGAAGGATCCCAGGCATTGGAACTGCAAAGGTAAGTAAGTGATTTTTAAGTGGGTTGTCATAGCTGTACCAACCTGAGGCCTGAGGCAGCCTTTTTTTATGTGTGTGTTTTTTATTTTATCTTTGTTAATTCTGGAACTCCACGATCCTAGTGAAGTACAAGGTGACATGCTGCTGCTTGACACCTGACAGACTGCTCTAGCCCACCTGACCTCTGTGTACCCAAATGCCCAGCCAGCTCGTTTCTCCCAGTCCTTTTCTGTGTTCAGATTAGTGCAGGCCTTCTCTGGGTTTAGCTCATCAGTTTTTATTACTGTCTAACAACACTTGACTGCAAAATAATTATCCAGGTTACAAAGGAGATTATTTTTGTTCTAAGTTCACAAGTGAGAACACAGTTAAAATTTTTCTTCAAAAATGTATGAGTACTCAAGAATATATCTTTATCCTCTTGAGACTCAGGTCCTAATGTTCTACATGATTCTGGACCCATGCAGTCAGCTACTCAACAATGCTAGGCAGTGATTAACAGCAAAATCTGAACAATTTTAGGGAGCTGCAAGTCATTTATCTTAAAGTCATGGGTAACTGAAGGCGAGAAATGCAGCTAGGTTGTAAAACAGTCATTTGCGACGAGTTTGGAGGACCGTGTTTGGTGTAGCCCAGGCAGTGATGCCGCCCAAGTCTTTATGATTGTCTACTGTGAGGTAATGCAATGGAGAGCTTGCATGAAATGCGACTGGCAAGACACTCAAGTGGAAATTAGTCTGGTCATCTACAGACTAATGTGTCTACTTAATAGTCACACACAGTAAGTAGTGCACACACCAGCAGACTGGAAGTCTAGAGATACTCCTAACCACAGTTGCAAAACTTTGTTGAAGAACACAGTAGTGAGAAGGAATAGAAAGGGGAAGTTTCTAAAACCTTTAGAGCATATTACTGGGGGAGTAAACATTGGTTCCTGACCCACAACATAGTTCCCTAGAACTCAGAACAGAGTATGATGCGGATCGCCCTTTGTTGACTTGGTTTGGATAATAAAGCCATAGGCATGGTCACACCAATAAGGTGACCAAACAACATTAACATAAAGTTATTGAGTATCAATTTCTCAATCCTAGTGAGCCTCATACTCCTTTTATCTAGTTTATTATTCCAAAGTATCAGCAAGGCTTTCCACGCAGTATTAATTTCAAATTTAATACTATTTAACAGAATAGATGAAATCACAAATAAAAAGCCCTTCTTTGAAGCCCTTCTTGAATTGTTGCTACTCTAAGTCATATGGCTTGTTCTCACGCTTATTAAATATCTCTGCTTGGAGCAAGGTAGTGGGCAAGTGACTTGGTTTCTGGCAGTCTCTTTCACAGCTCTGTTGAGTGTGCATACATACTAAGAAACTAAAAAATATTTATATTTATATTTACAACTGGAGACCTTAGGGAACATGTAAGAAAATGGGTATGTGTGTTATGTCCTGGCTAGTGTGCAGGTGGCTAGTATGTGGGTGTTTGGTCTCAGCAGAGAAGATGCAAGCCCAGCAAACACAGCTATGGACAATAATAGAGGTAAGTCCTTAGATCATGTGGGGAATATTATATGTGCATTTCCCTAAAATTAAGTCACCAATGTATAAATATATGCCTTTGAGAATTGCATAAAGAATAAAAAGGAAAAACTAAAGTGTTCACTTTTGGTGAAAACAATGTTGGCATTAGAACATCATGCCCACCTGCTTGTGCATTCCAGGATGGAAGCACAGATGCAAGGGAGATGAGTAAGCTGCTCTCCTGTCAATCTTAAGTAGATGCCACTCATGATACGAAATCATCGACACTTTCCTTCAGAATCTTATCTGAGAATGTTATAAAAACCATCCCTTCTCATGAAATAGTACTGATTTGCTAGTCTGTTTACATGTGAAGTACTGCATGACCAACACTTTTTGGGTTTTTTGAGACAGGGCCTTAGAAGGCCCAAGATGATTTGGAATTTGCTATGTAGCCCAGACTGGCCTCAAATATATGGCAGTCTTTCTGCCTCTGCCTCCTGAATGCTGGAATTATAGGCTCATGCCCAGCTCTAATACATACTCATCTTAATATATATATATATTTTTTTTTTATTTTTTTTTTGAGCAGGGTCTCATGGTGCCCAGGCTGGCCTAGTACTTGATATGTATCGAAGGCCAGCCTTGAATTCCTTCCTGATACTTCTGCCTTCATCTCAAGAGTTCTGTAGTCACCATTCCTAGCTTATTTATTTATTTATTTATGTTTTTTGTTTATTTGTGCTTTTGTGTGTATAGGCATGCCTGGTTCTCTTCCACTGCAAATGAGTATGGCTTTCTCAATCCTAGTGAGCATATCCTTTTTACATGAGTGGCTGGGAAATTGAACCCAGGCAGGCAAGCTTTGCAAATAACCACCTTTAACTACCAAGCCATCTCCCCAGTACCTATATATGTTTTAAATTATAAAAATGAAGGCCTTTTAAGGCCCAAGGTCTGATTTCAGAAACATATGTAAATACTTTTGTATTTAAAATTAACTATTTTACCCATTTTATGAGCATCTAAAGGTTTCAGGGTAGTGTTTATAATATTTGCTAAATAGGAGAAAAATAACCCAAAATAAGAATTTTCCCAGAAATACAGTACCCTTAGAATAAAACTTTAGGCATACCCTCAACTGAATTTTGTTCTTCCTAAATGTACCCAGCCTGCATAGATTTTGAATATTGATCCTGTGTGAAAGAAGCTGCAGGGTTCACCCACCTACATTGAGGCCTCTTTCTCTCCCTGTCCGTGTCAGGAAAGCTAGGAGAGTGCCCCTCGATTCAGAGAAGCTTTTGATCACATTGAGTGCTTTGCATTGGGGAAACATTCCCAGTCCTTCCTTGAGTAATGCGTCATCCCAGCGAGAATCTTTTCATCAGTAGCTTTGTGAGTGCATTAGCTCTGCCAAGTTTTCCTGTGGGTCCCTTGAGCTGTGTTTGTTTGTGTTCTAACTCCCTGAAGCCCTTCTTGAATTGTTGCTACTCTAAGTCATATGGTTTTTTCTCACGCTTATTAAATATCTCTGCTTGGAGCAGGGTAGTGGGCAAGTGACTTGGTTTCTGGCAGTCTCTTTCACAGCTCTTTTGAGTGTGCACACATACAAACCCTAAAAGCAGAATTCTATTAAGCAAAAGTGATTTACTTGTATAGCATTGAAAGTTAAATGTTATAACAATATAAGCAAATGACAACAAAGATGGTGTCAGGAACATGAGCAAACCTACTGGAAAGTAATTCATGTGACAACTGGGTGCTATTCTCCTAAGAGATGATAGAAGTCTCTTACCTCTCTTCCTATTTCAATTCAAAGACTGCAGAGGCTCCAGGGACTGAAAGCCTGTTGGGGGCAGAGCTACACTACTGGCAGTGAGGGGTACTGAATGGTAGAGACCAGAGAAGACAAATTTCTCCCTGTGGGAAGAGCAGAATATGATTATAGAAACCAGAAAATGAGAATGAGCCTTAGGCATTAGACTAGATTTAGAAGCATTGGGGTGAACTTGTGATTTTCAGTATTTATAAATAAATACAGATGCATCTGGCATCTCTTAATATGTAGAAATGTAAACGGGCATATAAGGTATGCGTACAACACATAACATGTCCCAGCTTTGTCCTCGGAGAAGACCTGGGAACACTAACACCCTGATAGCAATAAGTGTACCTCACGTCATTCAGACCTAGTTTTAAACAAGGTAAGCCTAGACTGTCTGGTATAAGAGAAAAGAAAGTGCTCAAAGTGTATAGAGTTGCAGTAATACCAATCCATAGGGGGTGTCCACTGGCCAAACCTGGGATAATTTGAGCATCAAAATAACGACAGTAATAGCCATAGCCCCTTGCATAAAGCAGGAAACCATGAATCAGCACTGTTACAAGTGGTTATGTGCACCAGGTAGAGCATTCTTTTTCTCACCATTGGATTTGTCACTAATATTAATAATGGTCCCAACTTAAATGATTCCCCTTAATATTTTTCAGCTTTACAAGGGTACAAAAGCAATACACATTGAATAGAAACCTGGGCTAGTAATATGCAGTGGAGTTCTCTTGCAAGGGTGGGCAGTGGCCCCAGGATCACCGGGGGAAACAGCTGATATTCCACAGTGCTGTGTTGCTAAGATGCTTTGTAGGTATTTGCATTATTAAATCCTCTTTGGACTTAGCAGTATTTCCTACTATGGGTGATTTTACCAGGACATATGGATCTGTGTAGAAGGAATGATGGGATCCTTGGGAAGTGCATCACCCACATTTAACCATGAGCCCAAACTGAGGGTGGTTCTGTAAAGTGATTGGCCTGTAGTCTTTAGAATTCAGAGAAACTGGAACTGCTTCAGATAGAAAACAAGAGACCACAACTCAATGTCGTGTGTGTAAAGTAATTAAGAATGAAGGAGCCAAATTGCCCAGATGTTGGTATCCTCCCTCCATTCACAAGCTGTTGACTGTGAGAAAGTATTTAATTTTTCTATGCTTCAGTTTCCCTATCTGTAAATTGGGTAAGAATGTTAAATTTACAAGTCTATCAACAGGATAAATGAGATTATCTATAAAAAGCACTTAGAATGTAGTACATACTACTTCATAAAAGTTAAAATACTGTTGTAAAATCATTTTAGTGCAGTTATATTAGCCTTCATTTTTCTCACCAGGAACAGCCTTTCTAGAAGGCCATAAAAGTTATGACTTATCAGTGACAACATGTATGTGGTTTTGGTCTTTCTGTGTTTAAGTCACTTAATACAATTCTTTCCAGATCCATCCATTTTCCTGCAGATTCCATAATTTCTTTTGGTTTTTCGAGGTAGGGTTTCACTCTAGCCCAGGCTGACCTGGAATTCACTATGTAGTCTTAGGGTGGCCTTGAACTCATGATGATCCTCCTACCTCTGCCTCCTGAGTGCTGGGATTAAAGGCATGTGCCACCACGCCCGGCTTTTTTTTTTCATACTGTTACATAGAACCATAACCAAAAGTGAATATAAAGAAATGAACTGGAAAAGTTCAGTGGGGAGAGAAGGGCAAAAGGGTATCTGTGATACTGGAGAGAGGGGGACTGGATAGAAGGAGGGATGGAAATAAAAAGGAAAAAAATTGTACTTCTAAATGCCCTAGTGAATGATACCTAAATCTCTGCATGCCAGCTACCAAAAAATAATTAAAAATTTTAAGTTACAATGTGTGCTCCCCAGTGCTGTTTACACATCAAACTAAAGCCAGAACTGGGGAACATTCCAAACGAAAACAGAATACTTGCATTTGGTGTGCTTCAGAAGTGCTTTGGGCTCCTCAGTATGCTCCTGCCCTGCTGGAGTGTAGGCTGTGCACTACTCGCACGCTTTACAAGGAACTTCAGTTCACAAGAAGCATGCTGAGCATTGTATAATCGAAAGAGATGCAGGAGAGAAGGGTGGATAGTAGTCTTCCCAAAACAGTGAAGGCTTAGTGCATACCAGCCTTGGAGCTAGGGAGAAAGAACAGAATGCTTCACCTAGTTCCATCTGTATGCCAGCAGGGAAGGCCACAGTGATTTTTCTGGCTGGAAAGATGTAAGCCTTTCTTTATCCCACAAAGGGGTTCATATCAGGTGCGTGATTAAAGTGCATCTGTGTCTCAAAGAGCAAATGTGCTTCTTTCAGAGAACATTTAATTGCCTCAAATTAGTGCCTCTAGGTCGTTGACCTAGGATTCCTTTAGGACTCTAAACATCAATTATTTTCCACTATACTTTCTTCTGCTTTACTTCCCTCACTCCATTATGCATAGGTTGAAAATTCACAACATTCCATGCACTTAAAGAACATTGGTTATTTTAAAAAAGTTAACGAAACAAGACCCAGTCTACTACCTTTATAAACTCTGAGTCTTTATGGGAGCTCTCTGCAAGGAAGTATACCATTTTAACAATTGGCGTATTGTGGCTACAGCTATATATTTGGTATCTATGGAATTAGGTTTCTTTCCACGTTTATCTGGAACCTTTCTACCAAGATACTTCCTTTAAGCAGTGCCCCTTGACTCATCACTGATTGCTCCCATAAAAATTAAACTTGGCCTGGTTGCTGGTTGAGTCTTTGAAGTAGAGTCTGGGTGGAATTTTCTGTAAAGACTCAACAATGATGTTAACTCTCCTACTAGTGGCACAGAGGAAAACTGATCAGGTCTGAGCTGCCAGAGGAGGAAAGCTGCAGCTGCAGTCCATTTCCCTTTACCGAGAGTGCTGGCTTTGCCCGGGAGAGCCCTGCGCAGCGAACAGCATGGGCAGTGAAATAACTTCTCCACTGGATAGCTAGTAGCATGTTTATTCAGTGTGGTGCCTCTGCTGAGATAAGACCCGCTGCCTTGCGATGCCCTCGCCTGTCGTTTGTTTAGTTGCAGAACTTAATGAGTAATGAATGTGCTTGTCTGGCCAATATAAAGTATTAACACAGCCCTCAGCTTTGTTTATAGAGAATCCAAGAGAGACCACACACAGCAATTTTGTCTTCTTAGGTATCAGCAAAGACCTCTCTTTTAACAAGGAGAGATTTATTTTTAACTGCTTGACTCAGTGTTCATCAGATGATTGGGACCATCTAGCTGCAGATTAAAGCAGCCTGCGCGGGGGATGCCGGATGCCGGAATGGCAAGGGGAAGGAGGCTGGCTGGGAAAAGGGGTGGGATTTTAGAATCGTGCCTCACAGGCTGTGCCTCCCTCCCACTGGGGGAGAGAGTCAAAGGCTTCCAGCAGCAGGAGTGTGTGTGTTTGCAGGTTAAGCTAGGAACTCAAGGGTAATGGCTGCCTTTGGCCACTTAGAGATTTAATTACCCAGTAATTAGGGGTATTGTGAGGAGCACCAACAACTAAGGGACCTGAGTATTGAGAGCGAGCGCTCTCTGCTGTTCTGCAAACCAAGCCTTTTTCCTGCTGGATGCCGCCTATCTCCAGAAGCCTCTCACCATGATCGATAGCTCCAAGAAGCAGCAACAGGGCTTCCCAGAGATTTTAACTACTGGGGATTTTGAACCTTTCAAAGAAAAGGAATGCCTTGAGGGGAGCAACCAGAAAAGTCTCAAGGAAGGTCAGTTTGTCTGTGGACAGGGGCAGGACAGCTAAGTTCCTATTCCTGTCACCTAGCTGGCTGGTGTGTCTGTCTGCTTACCCTCCGTATGTCTGTTCTGTTTGCCTGTAGCCCTTACTCCGTCCAAGTTCTGTGCAGTGAAAGCTTAATCCTGAAGAGTCATTATTGATAAAAACACACACTAGGGATTTGGTATAGGAAAGGGACTTACGGAGCTAGTCCTAATTTCAGTGAAATAGTCTTGGGTTTATATATTTTCGCATTTTCTCTAGTTTTGGTCCCCTCACGGTTGTTTTTGGAGAGGCCATTTCCTTTTCAATATTAGAATGCTGCTGCTTTTAGGTTTCCAAGCACATAATTCTAGAAAACTTAATTTTCTCAATTAACATGATAATGACTCGTTTTTATTGTTTAGAAGCAGGAAGGTAGCTGCCTTTCTTAATTAAATCCTATTACAATGTGTTTGCATCCATTTTGTTTTAAAAAGCGTGTTGCATAGTTGTTTATCTTTGATAAAACAAGCAAGAACAAGCTTGAGAACACAGTCGGTTATTATTGTAATGATCACAGCATTGATTTAAGAAAATGGCCAAAGGTTTGGGTATGCCTCTATCTTGGCATACTGAAGGTGGCCAGCCTATGCCTAGCATGCTTTACTGTAGCCACAAAGGTCAGGGGGTCATGGTTTAAGAAACCCAGGGTCTGCAGAGAATAAGTTATTCCTCAATTCAAGAATTGTGTGTCACCCCTTCTAGTGCTGCTTAATTCTAGTTCTTTTTGGGAGGCTTATCCTTTCCCTGCCCTCGGCTCCACTGCCAACCTGCCCCCTCCCCATCCTGGCTCCTGCTCAGCTTATGCCCTCCAGAGTCTAAAGGGAGTTCATTGGCCTAAGCATCATGGTGAATGTCTTCCGAAAGGACATCACTCCCTTCTCCCTCTCAGACTTTTACAATATGAGAATGTGCTGGTAGACTGCTGCAGATTGAAGATATGAAAGAAACAATAATTGGATTTGCCAGAGGGGAACTACTTTGGAGTGGTGGGAGAAGCAATGAGGTAGAATTAACTGACACACAGGAAAGTAGAAGTAGCTGCTGCTAAGAAGGAACAATGGTGGTTCTGCATGTGTTCAGGAAAAATCAATGCCAGGAATAGGACACATTTCTGGAGAGTTATTAAGTAGGAAGGGAGGGGATCTTAGATTTTTTGAATCATTTATTATAAGAAGTTTAAGGGGTTAGCTGTGTATCATAAGTGAGGCTTAAGTGTTGAGGTCCTATTAATGTCATATTTTTTAAAATAGTTTTGAATGCTTGAAAAAAACCAAGAAGGCAAAGTGAAAAAAAGGAAAAATAAAAAGATGCACAGTATCTTACTATAATTAAGAAGCACAAAAAAGTAAGGGTTAAAAATACAAAGATTGGCTGGAGATGTAGTTCTGTAGTAGAGCATGTGGCATATGTCAAAGCCCCGGGTTAGATTCCCAGCACCGTAATTGCATGGATGCATGCATACATACATACGTACGTACATACATGGATCAACAAAATGGCAAATAGAGTAGATATATATATAGTATATTGATTTCCTGAGTTAAGATGAATATATGGTATATAGATTCCCTGCCAATTCTGAGGCTTATACAAGCACAACAAACAGACTGTTGAACGCAAGAAGTGGATCAGCCCCGGCCTCACGGTCACCATGCTTGTGACATGATTGCTGCTCTGAGCTTGAATTTCCTCTAAGGATAAACAGTGTCTACTTCCTGCTGTTTATGTGAGAGGCTGGACTCATAGTGTCATATCCTTCTTACTTTTAAATCCTTTGTTAGTTTCCTTCCATATGAAGTTTAAATTTTAATATCTAACTTACATTTGCAGAATATCACTGGCTTGCAGATTCATAGATATAAAGAAGTAGAGAAATAACTTTCATGTTTCAAAACACTCCACGTAACTACTGATGATAAAATTCATGTCTCACAATTGTGCTGAGCTAAGTTTTGATTTATATCTTCATATATTTTATGTTTCTCATTTTCTGCAATTGGTAGAACTGAGGGTCAACATGTATCAAGGGTGATCTACTTCAGCTATGTGTTTACTTAGAATAAAAAAACAAGAAATTTTGTAGAAAGCTTCTTTTCGGGAGTCACATGAAAGTAGTTTGTTCCAATGGAGAATTGAACCCGAAACTCAGCATGTCCCAGTTACCGCCTACAAGTCCAGCCAACAGTCAGTTCGCATATTGGCAGACTGAAACACTGGGACAAGAGCCCTCAGAGTGGCATTTGCTTTTAGGTATTGGGCCATACATTAGCTCTGTTAATTCATGGAAGGTGGTTGTGATGGCAGTTACCCTAACATCTTTGATTATCACTGAAAATGCTCTTGAATCAAACTAGATCCTGTGCTATTTTATCAAGAGAGACAAATATATAAATGACTCTTAATAGTACCTAATAGCATATACCTTATGTATTAAGAGACACATTAAAATATTTATATTTCCTATCAGCAGTGTTTGATTTTTCTGCTCATTTTTATCAAGATTTTGTTTTAACAGCAACCTCTAGAATTTTTTAAACATTTAAATCATAAGTTTCTGAGTAAGGAATGGAAAATAAGTTTTGATTTGTCTGATTCTAACCACATGGTCTCTCTGCTGTGGAGTTATGTCTGCTGTAAGGGAGTGGGAGTTACTCTGCCTCTCAAGGTCTTGCTTGCTTTTTTATATTGAAGTAGCTTTCCTTCAAAGCCTAAGAATCCAAGTTTGATTCCCCAGTACCTGTGAAAAGCTAGATGCACAAGGTAGCACATGTGTCTGGAGTTTGTTTACAAGTGCCTAGAGGACCTGGTGTGCTCGTGCTCTCTCTCTCTTTCTCTTTCTTTCTCTCTCTCTCTCTCTCTCTCTCTCTCTCTCTCTC
>PVHP010010686.1:0-17300 GCA_004024765.1 Zapus hudsonius | reverse complement strand
GAAAAAGTTCTCACCTCATTTCAGGACCTTCATATGTGCAGCAAGTGTTTTTACCACTGACCCAAAACCCCCAGTCCAAGAAGAAGTTCCAAGTACCAATCACCCACTAGCGGTTGTTATAGCCTGCCAGAGAGTTGCTGTCACTGTACACTTCTGCCAGTCTGATAGCGTATATAAACTTTTTGACAAATGTCTTGAAGAATTTGACGACTTTGTACTTTTGGTGAAAATAGCAATAATTGTCATGACCTTGAACGAATTCAAGATAGAATACTTTCCTTACACTAATTTCTTTTGTCAGAGCAAGAGTAGAGAATCTCAACTTTTAATATATCTATACAGGCTTTGAACATTTTCAAATTATGTTCAACACACTTGAGATTTAAATTTCTAGGTATACAGCTTAGAAGGATATAACAAATCCCCCTTTTTGATAATAGAAGACTTGAATATTGTGAGTTGTCAAGAAAAACAAGTACAATGATTTAATTTAGGTAAAATCTTTTAATGAGTTTTTAATTATGAAGATAAATGGATCCAATACCAATTCTACTAGCTACTTATAAACCATATTTATTAAAGACAGACAGTAGTAAGTGTAGCTAAAGTGGAAAATGTGAACAACTCTCTGTAGTTGACAGTAATGTGCCACAGAAAGAAAACCTGGTTGTGTGTTACTTACTTTGACTAAGTCCCAGCCTGCATTTCACATTCCATGCTGTCCTCCTGGAAGTGACTCAGGGATCTGAGCTCTTTTCCTTGTGGGCCAGCCATGATTACTGTAGGTGAGGAGGAGTTTCATATTCGAGGGGCATTCTCAGTTCTTCCATAGACTGGTTAAGAGCAGCTGAGATGAAGTGTATGAAAGTTTGGGGTATATGACCTAGAAACGGAACAGTAATCTCACATGTCACACTGAAACATGTCATAGATTTATTTAAGAAAAAAATCTTAAATCTTTGAGATACTGTGAGTGATCCACCCTGGAAATATAGATTAGATAAATAACTTTGCCAAAGCACAAACCTTTTTCTGTGTGGAAGTGAACTTGTGTGATTGTGTGAACTACATGTGCTTGTTGAAATTTAAAATAATTAAAAAGAAGCTGTTTCAGGGCTGGAGAGATGGCTCAGCAGTTGAGGCACTTGCCTCCAGTGCCTAGGGCCCCTTGTTCAATTCCCCAGGACCCACATAAGCCAGACCCACAAGGTGGTGGCCCTGGAGTGCGCGCTCGCTCGCTCGCTCTCTCTCGCTCTCTCTCGCTCGCTCGTGCTCTCTCTCTCTCTCTCTCTCTCTCTCTCTCTCTCTCTCTCTGCTTGAAAAATGAATAAATAAAATATTTTTTTAAAAAAGCTGTTTCAGTAGTTCGCAAAAGTAAGCCAGCTGCTCAGGAGACTGAGGCAGGAGGATCACATGAGCCTGGACAGCATTGTAATATACTATGTCAGAAGAATACTTTTAATGAAATTAAATAACTGAAATGGGATAAATTTTTTAAATCTTTGATCTCAGTCACATTCACCACATTTCAGTCACTCCAGGAACCACACATGGCTGGCAGCTGCCATGTAGTACATTTCCATCGTCACAGAAAGGTCTGCAGGTCAGCGCTGTCCTGGGCTCTCTTGTCACCTCCCTTTGCAGGCCAAGCTTTTTAGCACCCAGTTTCTGTGTCCTTTCCTCACGCCAGGCATGATGGCCCATGATAGCCCATGCCTGGAATCCTGGAGCCCAAGAGCCTGCGGCAGGTGGTTCGGGAGTTGGAGGACAGCTTGAGCTATGCAGTGAAACTGTCTCTAAATAAATAGGCATTCATTTTGTCAGCTGCGAATTTTTTCTCCCATCTACTCACAGTAACTTGACTTGCTTTTAATGGCATTTTACCATAGACCAGTGTGACATGTCTGTACTGCTGTCATGATCGAGCCACAATGTTTCTTGGAGACACAATCATCTGTTTCATTTTGTTTGTCATCCCCAAGTATGGTATTTATTAAGTAATATTAAATAAAACAAATATTAAGTAATAATATACTCATCCTGCCTTCTTAAGCACAATGTAATAGTGTTAATTATTATCATCAGATACAAGTTATATTTCAGTTAAAAATTAATGGCACACCCAAAATGAAATGGCCCAGTACCTGGAGACACTGCTGAGATGGTCACATGCCCCTGCAGGGGGTGATCTTGATATCATTCCTGCATTCCAAGAGAGAATTGTTATTTAGTGCTTGACTTGTGGTACCTCACACTTCCAGCTACCCTCCCTTTTCTGATATGCTGTTTCTAGTCTTTAGACAACCAAAATTAAACAATGAAATTTGATTGCTAGTATGGATTCAAAAAATTACTGAGCCAAAAAAAAATTACTGAGCCATAGTGGGAGAAGTCAAATACATGGGTAATTAAAATAATGCTGTAAAGCCTTCTATATAACTTATAAGTACATGAATTTTGAAACATCTGTTTTGATTTCTCTGGGAATTTTTACTTTTTTGCTTTCTGCCAACATCCTACTCATTGAAAGTACTGTACAAGTGAGTTAACACTATATTAATATTTTATAAGGTAAATTTGAAAAGATAAGAGGTCTTATATTCAAGTAGTATACACATATGATTGGAGAAATAAAAGATCCATCCACCAGACATGGATCAGTATTTTTAAAAATGAATGCATGTTACTTTGAGATGAAATTATATAGTTTGATTTTATTGGAAATAAACATTTAACAAAAAGATGAGTACTTTCACATTGTAATGGAGGACCTTGTAAACCTGTATAAGCCACTGTTTAAGTCTGTGCACTCACCCCAGAAGAAAGCTGCCAATGAGCCAGCAGTCCGGTCATCTGCTTCTCTGACATCCCCTTGGGGGCTTATTTCTTGCACCACACATACTTACGTCACTTCTGTCAACCAGTGGCTCACACCACAAGCCACCATGGGAGCAATCCTGGCTTCCTTCCCTGACCTGTCAGGGTCAGGCCTGCTTCTCTCTGCTCTCTCCAGCACTGTTCTCTCCAGAGGCCCCTCTCTACCCACAGGCTGTTGTTCTGAGCCACCATAGCTCAGACACGCAGTATCATTCCAGTCACCAGTAACTGCTGCTCAAGACTATGTGCTCCTGCCCTCCTCACACCCACTTGTGTTTGTCAGGGTCATTTCTGCACTTCAGACTTTCAGGGGGAAAGGACTGAGTTTTCTGTCTTCAGAGACCATGTCCTAGGGCTTGTGCTCAGTGAAGGCTGTTCCAGAGTAGGGTACCATATGCTGAGGTGGGTCATCAAGGGTGTTGGTGTGGTTTCCCTAATTTTCTGGCCTGAAGAAACAGGCATATCAGTATCTCCCCTTGGTTCCTGTAGAAGCACTTACGTGGTACTGGGGGCATGCAGACTACTGTTTTACATGTCATCTCACCACAGTGATGTGATAGATTAGCGTAACACCGTGTGAGTCTACTTTTAGTAAAAAGCTTTAGGAAAAGTACAGTTAAGTTCAAAGTGTTGGGTTTCCAAGTGTTTCCTAATGGTGGCTTTACCAGGGTGTTGTGTTTGTTTTGAAATAGGCTCTGAATGGGGGGAAAAATCAGCTTAGAATTTCCTTGTGTCTTCCCAGTGTTTAGTCAGCTCAGGTGACAAAGTACTATGGACCAAATGGCTTCAATAAGAGAATTACTTTACCCACAGTTCTAAAGGCTAGAAACCCACAGGTTTGCTGCATGCTTACATGGCCTTTCTTCCATGAGTACACAGGGAGAAATAAGCAGCCAGCAATATGGTATCCATTCTTATAAGCATCCTAATCCTACTAGATGAGGGTCTCACCTTTATGTCCCACACCTAACATTACCTCATATAGTTCCCATCACTAAATAGTCACAGATGAATCTGTCACAATTCAGTCTGTAACACATTGAATTCTTATTGACAAACATAATTTTTCTATGTGCATTATGTGGTGTATTTGTGGTGGATTCATGTGTGTGGAGGCCAGAGGAGAATAATAAAAATGCTCCCCCATCACTTACAATCTTTTTCCTTGAGATGGAATCTCTCATTGATTCCAGAGCTTGCCATTTTTTTTTTTCGAGCCCCAGTGATTCTCTGGTCTCTACATCCCACAGGACCAAAATTATAGATGTCTGTTGCCACACCCAGCTGTTTGTGTGGATGCTAGATAATTGAGCTCAGTGGTGTCAGGGCCTCATGCAGTCTCAGGCCTCCCACTGTGAGGAAAACCAATTCACTTCCCTCCAGCCCTATCTATAACTTTCTTTACAGGAGTTATCATATAAGAAACTTATCAGTTGGTCAGTGTGATTAAGAGCATGGTGGAGATTGTTGGTATCTAGCCAGGGTTTAGTAGAATATTAGGAAATAGATCTTTTTATGTGCTAATATTTTTTTTTAAATTACCTGTGAGCCGGGTGTGGTGGCCCACGCCTTTAATCCCAGCATTTGAGAGGCAGAGGTAGGAGGATCACCATGAATTCGAGGCTACCCTGAGACTACAGAGTGAATTCCAGATCAGCCTGGGCTAGAGCAAGACCCTACCTCGAAAAACAAACGAACAAACAAACAAAAAAAACCTGTGGAAGCTACTTAATTTCCCTCATGAATTCAATAATTATGTTTGATGATGGGTAGGTGCTTAATTTATCTTTTATAAAGTATTGGGAACTGGAATCTCGGCTTATCGGTTGAGGCATTTGCTTCCAAAGTGGAAGGACCTGAGTTTGATTCCCCAGTGCCCACATAAAGCCAGATGCACAAGGTGGTACAAGTGTCTGGAGTTCATTTGCAGTGGCTGGAGTCCCTGGTGTGCCCATTCTCTCTCTCTGTCTGCATGCCCCTCCCTCCTTCCCTCTCTCTTATAAATAATAATTTTTAATTAAAAATATAATAATACATACTACCATAGTACATATTATTACCCCATGGTCCCACCTCATGGGGTTGGTAGGAGGATCAGATGAGGATGACAGTAAAGCTCCCAGAGCAGGCCTGGTGCTCAGAAACCCTGAGTGGTTGGCTTCCTGAAGCAAGTGAACACAGAAACAGGAAGTTCCCCAACTGAGTACCATTTTGGAGTAGGTATAATTGTCTAGTATCTATCTGCCTATCAGTTAATAGAAGTGCATTTCTTACCTAGAGAATTGTGGGAGCTGTGACTTCTGGCATGTCTTTGCTTATTGCTTAGAGCTGTACTTTTTTCTTGTCTATTTGAGCTGAAAGATAGAGCCAGTAGATTGTCTGTCTTAGGGTCTAAACGCCAAAGACATCCAAACAGCATAATCTTCCCACTTGAACTACTTTTACAAAACATACTGTGCCATTGTAATACCTGAAGTGTTTGGCTGCTGGGTGTGGCGAGGGATGATGGGGTGACACCTGGGCCATGTATGGTACTTGGTACTTCAGTTGGATCACCATGCACAGGTGGTGTGTTGTTAGAATAACACACGGATTGTGACCATTTTCACTGTCTTTATGCAAATCTGTGCATACATATATGAGTGTACATATGTGTAAGTAGGTATATTACTACAGTCACAAAATGGAAAGAAAATATAAAGTACTGAGCCTAAATCAAGTGACTTCAGTAGAGCAACAGTGTTCTTTACTATTTGGTGGAGAACAAGGAAATAAGCAATACACCCATTTTCCTGTTTCATTTTTAGTTGTTCTTTTGTTCAGAGAGCCCACCTTAGAAATTTACACTAAAATATTACAAGTTTTTAGACAAGTAGTGCTTTTTGGGTTTTTTTTGCTTTTTTTTTTTTTTTTTTTTTTTTTTTTTTTTTTTTTTTTTTTTTTTTTTTTTTTGGTTCTTCGAGGTAGGGTCTCACCCTAGCCCAGGCTGACCTGGAATTCACTATGTAGTCTCAGGGTGGCTTTGAACTCATGGCGATCCTCCTACCTCTGCCTCCTGAGTGCTGGTTTGAACTCATGGCAATCCTCCTACCTCTGCCTCCTGAGTGCTGGGATTATAGGCAAGCGCTACCACGCCTGGCAGAGTTTTGTTTTTTCTTTTTAAAGTAGTGCTCTGGGTTAAGAGGACATGGGAATCACGGGAGCCTCCACTGTTCTAATATAGCAGGGATTGTCTCTGAAGGAAGAAACCACATAGATAAAAATCTAAACATTCAAATGTAGAACCTATGGCATTCAGGATAAAAGTTATTGGAAAAGAAATCAATCAGATGTTGCTTAGCTGCCCGGCTATGCCAGTGCATGGGTAGCTTTGCTGTGCCGGTGACTTGTTACTAGAGCTGCACCTGCGTCCTTGACACTGTCCGCCATTCTTTCACCAAATGAGATTGTTCTGAATATTTATCTATTTAAAAACAAAACCAGGTTGGTGGCACACACCTTTAATACAAGCACTCAGGAGGCAGCAATAGGAAGATCACTATGAGTTTGAGGCCAGCCTGAGTGAGATTACATAATGAATTGAATTCCAGGTCAGCCTGAGTGAAGCCCTACCTCAAAAACACAAAAGAGAAAGAGAGAATGGGTTTACGGGAGCCTCTTATCACTGCAAACGAACTCCAGATGCATACTCTACTTTATGTATCTGGCTTTACGTAGATAGATACTGGGGACTTGAATGCTGGGTGGTCAGGCTTTACTGACAAGCACCTTTACTAAGCCATCTCTCCAGCCCCACTAAATGAGATTTTTTTTTTAAGGCATAATGAGTGACATTTTTTTTGTAAATCTGTCATGGCTAGTGTAATTCCAGGCCCTTAGCTGAATATCGCAGTCATACCACAAGAAGCAGACTAAATTCACTCTTAACTTTTGACAATAAAAGAGAAGGGAATTTGCTTGAAGGTATGATCGGTTTAAGGAAACCTGCCCCATTTTTAGCAGTCTGTTTCCATGGCAACAGAAGCAGCAGCCAACCAGAGAGTTCTCAGAGCTCCTGTAAATTTCCAAAGCTGAATGGTGAGAACATTGTCTTCCTGACCTCATGCTGCAGATTAATGGGGGAAGCTACCCATGTACCAGCCTATAATGGCAGTGCTGGTCGCATTTTATTTTTACCTTCAGTTTTGTTGTTTGATGGTTAAAGGTGGCTAAATGCTACAGTGATCATGAGACCTCTTCTGGGCAGTAGACTCAGTTCAGCTGACTCTGCAGCCTCTCACCCTAGTGAGCAGTATGCTCCCTGAGAATGGAATAGAGGATGTTATGCTGACATGAAAGGTATAAGGACCAGCTCTTTTCCAACACTAATCAGCACAGCCTTTTAAATCAGAAAATAGCCATAAAAATCCTGAGGCAAATGCCATTTGCTCTAGGTGGCATCTGATCTCTGGGTTGCTAGCACCCTGTGGACTTTGGCCTTTGTGTCAGATAGGAAGTGGAGGTAGAAGCCTGCTTCTTCAGTGCAGGTAGTACAGCTCGGATAGGACATACCACCTCTTTATTTTTGGCCTCTTTTTGCATTTCATTTTTTTAAATTACCTGACAAAGAACCTTATTAGCATGGGCTTACTAGACCCCTGAGAACATAACCAAAACTTTATGCCCTTTGGTTGCTCCTTTTGGCATCAATTAAAGTCCTAAATGTTCTGTACTTTCCTTAGTGCACCATGAATTTGATATTAATTATAAGTGGAGGTGAAAAGAAAGTAGGATCTGCCGTGTATTTGTGATCTTTACTTCTTTACCTTTCCTGTAGCCTTTCCTTTGTAGTCTCTTATTGCCCTTCAAACATGACATTTGTCTTCTATTCCACCACCATCAATTCAGAAATAACCACAGACCTCAGATAGACAGAGATGAGACAGTTTGCCCCCCCAAAAAAAATCTTGCCCATAGAAACTGTCTTTTCTTAGAAAACAGACATAGTTATGTATTCCAGCTATACCATGTGAGATAAAGTAAAGCATACTTTTAAAGCATGTATGTAGCACACTTCTTAAAAGATATAAGGATGAGGACAAGGAAAATAGAGGCAATACAACTGGAATTCATTGTGGTGGGGAATAGCTAAGTCAGCTGTTACAGTTATCAAATTATTGAAAGATCAAGTCACCACAGATGGTTAATAAAGTGTACTGGTGGGGGGAAGGGACAGAGGAGGAATGGGGCAGAAAATTGGAAATTTGATTATTATTTGATTATTGATCAGTTACTTCCTTAAAGTCTGTTGATTGATTGGGGTGAAATCCACATAACATAAACTGAGCCATTTTAAAGTAAGCAGTGGCATTTTAAACATTCATAATATTGTACAATGACTACCACTATCTAGCCTCAAAACATTTTCATCACCCCCCAAAAAACACCCCACAGCCACAAGCAGTTGCTTCCATGTCCCCTAACTCTGGTTCATGGCAACCAGCAGTCTGCAGTCTGTGGATTTGCCTATTCTGGGTGTTTCTCATAAGTGAATTACATATTATGTGACCTTTTGTGCCTGACTTCTTTCACTTAATATGTTTTCCATGTTCCACACTCAGTATATATCAGTACTTAATTCCTTTTTAGTGGCTGAGTAATAAATTCCATTGTGAGCATAAACCACAATTTATCTAGTCACCTATGGATGGCATTTGGGCTATCTCCACTAGTTAGTTAGCAGTAGTGGATAGAGTTGTTTTTCACCTCTGCATTTCACTTAGGAATGGAATTACAAGACTCTGATTTTTTTTCTTAACTATATTGTCATATTCTGAGCTTTAGAATGAGTCCTCAGTGTTCTAAATTTGTGTCTCTGGTGGTCTTTTTTTTGATAAAAATAGCATTTCAGACTTGCCAGTTTTCTGACTGACGTCCCTTCTCCAGGCTGTTGTCTTTACTGTTTGGAGCACTTAGGTAATACAGTACAGTGTTTCTCTTTCAACTTATTTTTTCATATGTGTGTGATGTGTGGTACATACACAGATGTGCACACCCTGTGCACATGGTTGTAGAGGCCAGAGGAGAACATTCGGCATTCTCCTCTTTTGCTCTTCTGCCATATTTTTCCAAGTCAGTCTCTCTCTTAACCAGGAACTCACCCTTTTTCCAGATGGACTGGCTGATCATCAAGCCCCAGTAATCCTCCTGTCTTTGCCCTACTCAGTGCTGGGGCCACACAAAGCTTTTTATATGTGCTGGGGATGGAACTCAGGTCCTCATTCTTGTGCAACCAGTACTCTTGCCTGCTGAGTCATTTCCCCAGTCTTTACTCTTCGCATTCTGATATGATTACTTCATACATCTTTCACTGGCCTCACAGCTAACCTTCCCATCATCCATCCCACTTTCAACAGATGATCATCATTCCAGAATCCCCTGGCTGTCCTAGCCCAAGCTATGAGACTGCAGCAGAGGTGTCTCTGAGGAAGCAGTCCCCTCTGTGATACACATAGCGTAGTTGTAACACAGTGTCTCCTAGCAAAGGCTGTCCTTTATCTGACCATCAGCAGGCTGCCATGAGCACTCTCTCTTGTTTCTGTTCTGTCCCTCCCTGACTGTGACTTCAAATACCATGTCAGTGACCACACCCATAGTGCTTTGTCTCTGGAATCTGGATCCACAAAGCCAACTGCCATTTTGACATTTCTGCTTCTGATCAAACATGTCCAAAACTGAGCTCACTACAAACCAGCCTGTGTTCCTCGTCTCTGTAGCTGATCTGCCAGGTACTGAAGTCTAAATCCCAGGAATCATCTCAGATGTATCTCTTACCAGTGTTGGTGTTAAAGAAAAATTAAGTGCTATTGTCAGAGTTTCTGGCCCAGAACATCAGAAATATTCCACCATATTTAGTCATAAATGTGTGATGTATAAGAGAAAACTTACCTTGTGCTTCTCAAGCATGGTCAATATCTCCACTCCATTACACACCTGGCTTCTTCACCCTAATGCTTTCACTATCTATGGTCCCTTGGCCTACAAGTTTTATGAAATGTTGCTGTTATTTGGCTCTAGTATCCTTGGGTAGATGGATGCAATCTTTGTTTCTGAATTCACTTACCTTGAAATATGAAAATGTGTATTTTGGTGAAGGAGTAGGAACAGAAAGGTACTCTTCCACCTCTTAAATGGGAAGGTAGATTGATATCACCATTTAGGTGGCAAAGTGATTCTATCAAATAAGTGATTTTTTTTCAAAGTAGGATCTCACTCTAGCCCAGGCTGACCTAGAATTCACTATGTAATCTCAGGCTAGCCTTGAACTCATCATGGCAAGTACCGGGACTAAAAGGATCCACCACAACACCTGGCCAACAAATGAAATTTTTAAAAATGTTAAGCACATTCCATTATTAGAAAATTAATCCATAGATAAAGCATCAAGAGATGCCCCCAAAATGAAGGAGGCTCTTTTTCTACCCTTGTTTATAGTTTTAAAGCCCTGGTGCCAGTTTATATATTAATATGTTAAATACAGCCTTTAAGAACTCCAGCTAGCAGTGGTCAGGCCAAAGCACAGATCCCACCACATCTCCCCTAGAAGCCATTCTGGGATACTGAGAGGAATGGAGCAGCTGGGCCTCTTCACTGAGCTCCCACCATGAGGAAATGGCATCAGCTGATGAGGTCCATGCTTCTTCAAGAATGAAGGCCATGCTACTGCACCAGTACCTCAGCCAGCCACACAAGGCCCTGATACTAGTGCAGAGTTCCCAAGGAACAAGTAAAATGAGTTTTACATAAACAGAAAAAAAAATCCAGCCTTTAAGAAGAAAGCTAATTCTATATATATTTTTTAAAGTCAATTCCCAAACTATTTGAACAATATGATCCCGCCCCATTAACAGAATATTCACCAGACATTTTCTGGACTTACAGGGCTGACAGTGGTGACTTTGAGGGAGAGAGACAGGCAGTTTGGGAGATGGTTGACTTTCATTGACTATCTTTGTATTCATGTGCACTTTTAACAAATAGGAGTTTATGTGGTTATTGTATCAGGATGCTAGTAGCTCAGTCAGAGGTCTTTCTCCCCAGCTGGGCTCAGAAGAATGCCTTTAGAATGACTTCTTCCCCTTTAATCCTTAATTTAAGGTAACGGAGTAATTAATCCTTAATTTAAGGTAAGGATTTAAAATCTGTTAATTTAAGGTAACGGAGTAATAATAGCAAAAGGCATCACCATTTTAGAAACTTACTTTTGAGGAAAAGGAAAGCAATTCATCAGCCTTTTCTGCTTTCCCTTTTGTTCAAGATAGGATTTGTCTGCAGGCGACAAAATAAGTCGCAGTCTGGCCACTGAGCTGCTCAGCCTTCCTGAGCTCAGACTCGGGAACGTGTGATATGTCTACATCTCTTATGTGGATCAGACCCTTTACTTCATTCTCTTAACTATTCCAATATCTGCTTGAGGGGAACAAACCAGGGTCTGTCTATTACCTGCAGTTTCTGCAGTCAGTTGCATAGTCCGTTCTAGAGTATTCATTCTTTGCTTTGGCCCCTGGTTTGTCCAACCTGTCCTTGACTGCTCAGGTTTTTGGGTTGTGCTTTTTTAGATGTTTGTTTTTTTCCACACCCCTCAAGATTCTTCAGTTTGTCTTACCCACTGTCCTGTGATTAAATAATATACATTGGCTCCTCTGACTTGTAACCAGATACTCATTCCCTTCCCTCCTCCACCTGTTTTCAGACTCCATGGTTGAAATCTAACGATTCATAGAGAACTTAACTTCTAAGACCATGATTGCCTGTCATCCTGATTCCAAGAAAGTTGTCAGTTCTTCCTTTTGTAATATGCAGTCTTCAGATGCCCCTCACAAGCTCCCTTGGCCAAAGCTCTCCTTTGTTCTGGCTTGTTCAGCTTGTGTTAAACTGTTCTTGTTATTAATGTAAGCTATATAACATGTTCTTTCTTTAAACTATTTAGGGTATGTTGCAGTCAACTTTCTTACTGCTTTCATGAACTGGACCAAAAACAACTTGTGGAAGAAAGGGTTTATTTAAATGCTTACAGGCAGGAGGAGAAACTCCATTATGGCAGGGAAAATGATGGCATGAGCAGAGGGTGGACATCGTCTCCTGTGCAACCTCAGATGAACAACAACAACAAGAGACTGTGCCAAACACTGGCAAGGGAAGCTATAACACCCATAAGCCTGCTCCCAACAATACAGCTCCAACAAGGTTCCAATTCCAAAATTGCCATCAGCTGGGGATCAATCATTCAAAAACCCATAAGTTTATGGGGGACACCTGAATCAAATCACCACATTCTGCCCCTGACCCTTATAAACTGATAACCATACATGATATAAAATGCAATGCACCATCCCAATCCCAAAAGTCCTCATAGTTTTTATCAATCTCAATGATATTCAAGCATCCCCATAATTCAAGGTCTTTTAACTGAGCCATAATAACAAAAATAAAACCATAATGGCACAGAATATTCACATAGCAAAAGATGGCACTGGACATAGTAAATACAGATTGAACCAGTACAAGATTTGAAACAAACAGATCAAACATCAAACTCTTAACTCCAAGTCCCGCAACTCTAACCAGTGATAGGTCTCTAGAGTTCCAATTCTGCCCCTCCAGCTAGGCTGGCTACTCATGGTCCTGGAAAACTCCATCCAGATTCTAGCAGCTCTCCTTGGCAGCCATCCCATAGTCCTGGCATCTCTATTGGGTCTCCTGAAATCCACAGTTCATCCTTATGGCACCATTGGGCCTCTAGGCAGGTAATCCAACAAGCCTGCTTCACACTGCCCATAGCCATTTCCAAAAAACAAAACCATTCTTATCAGTCATGGTGGTGCATGCCTTTAATCCCAGAATTTGGGAGGCAAAGATAGAAGGATCTCTGTGAGTTCCGGTCCAGCCTGAGACTACATAATGAGTCCCAAGTCAGCCTGAGCTAGAGTGAGACTCTCCCTCAAAACAAAACAAAACACATTGCCAATCCAATGACCTTCTTTCCTGCATTTGTTAAGCTCCATATTACATGGTGATGAGCTACCAATTTGTTAATCCAGGGGGGATATAAATCTGACTTTGAAGAGCAGGACACTCCTTCAGCTTTAAAGCTCCCTACTTCAAAATAGTCCTCATTCTTCCTGCTGTCCCAATGTAGATCACCTGGCCCGCTCTCAATGGTTGTCATCTCTCAAAAAATTGTAGCTGAAGCTAGGCGTGGTGGCACACGCCTTTAATCCCAGCACTCAGGAGGTAGGAGGATTGCCATGAGTTCAAGGCCACCCTGAGACTACATAGTGAATTCCAGGTCAGCCTGGACTAGAGCGAGACCCTACCTCGAAAAAAAAAAAGAATCCAGCCAAAGCTGCTTGTGGAGGAATGGGCTTATTTTGCCTTACAGACTCGAGGGGAGACTCCATCCTGGCAGGGGAAACGATGGCATGAGCAGAGGGTGGACATCACCTCTGCCACAGCACTGCAAACAGTGGCAGGAAGGTGTGCCAAACACTGGCAAGGGGAAACTGGCTTATATCATCCATAAGCCTGCCCCCAACAGCTCCAGTGAGGTGCTAATACCTAGCTGCCATCAGCTGGGGATTCATCTTTCAGAACACATCGGTTTGTTTGTGGGGGAATCAAACCATGACACAACACCTCTATTGACATATATTGTTTTTATTAGTTTACATCAGTTACTTTCTTAATGCTAGAGCAAAATACCCCAACCAGAAGCAGCTTAGGAAAGGAAAGGGTTTATTTTAACTTGCAGTTCCAGAGGGTAGAGTTGATGGTGGGAAAAGCATGGCAGGAGCCAGAAGGTGGGTGTCACATTTTCAGGTGAGCAGGAAGAAATTAGAAAGCAATGGATGCCATTGTTCAGCCAGTTTTCTCCTGTTTATACAACCCAGGGAAATCAGACTCATACCTAATCCACACAGAGACATTCTTCCAGTAGGAATTTACATTTAAGAAATTTATGTACAAAAACTCCACCAGAGCATCATTGGAGTTACAAAAATTGTGATAAATGGAGAATAGTAAACTATGGTATCCCCCACCCCACAGAATATATAGCCATCAAAATAGCGTTTACATTGTATGTAGAATGTGGCTGTAGCATGTGTGGGAAAGGCATAAAAAAAATCATACCTAGGTGAAAGATAGGAAATCTACCAGTATAGTAATAGCTGTATCCATGTGGTAAAATCAGCAAATTTTTTAATTCTCCTAATTTTTTATATTTTCGTATTTTGTTTAATGAACTCTAATACTTTAAAAGCTTTTATGGAAAGGTTTTTTTTTTTTTTAAATAAAAAGTACCTTGGGCTCAAGCTAGTTGGGAAAGACGTGATACATAAATAAAACAGTGTATTTATGCCATTGATGGAAATGCTTTGCATGTTATGTTAGTTTTACAATGTTTCAGAATTGTCACAGTGAGGTAAGAATACAATGCTTTTATGAAATACATATATCTTTTGAATCAGCACTTTTTCTTGATTTTTATTGGTATTTGTGTGTGCATGCACCTGGGTTCACATGTGTGTACATTTTGTGGAGGGAAGTGGGGGAGCATTTTTATGTGGGTCCTGAGGATCAGACTTGGTTACCTCAGCCTTAACTTCAAGCACTTTGTCCATTGAACCATCTCTCCAGCACTTCTATCTTTTTTGTTCTTGTTTTTTAAGCCATTTTAAGCTAAGGACTTTTTAGAGGACAATGTGTTTAATTGTTTTAGTTTCTCAGTTTTCATACATGAAGACTTTCTCTGAAAGCTTTCAAATGTGAATTCTATCTCTCTTATGTATGTTCTTTACTTTCTGTAAGGAAACAACCCATGAACATTTTTTAATCCTGTGTGTTCTTTTTTTACATGCGGTCATTTTATATTGAATGTCAGTCAGCTTACTGATAGCAGGTGGGACCAGTAGCAGCCCATCTTCTCAGAGAGGCAGGCCCCTGGCAGAAGGCTCTTGGATGCAATTGACAGACCTGAGACCATTGTCAGGGAAAACGGCTTCTTGGTCAGTCAGCTGTGCTACCACCATCACTGCCATAGGACAGACTCTGAGCCAGTTTGGCATCTTTGGCTGGTGGTTAGTCACAGTTGTGCAAGGGGTAGAGCATCATTCAGCACTCTGGACCTTCTCTTCTTCTGTGTAGATAGGAACAGCACAGAGGCTGAGAGGGGAAGAAGATCTACTTGATAAAGCATCTTGGCTTGCAGCCATAAACTCATCTGGTCATCAGAAAATCAGGTCCTCTGTTTTCAGGGTATCTGATCTCTTTCACATTCCCTGGGAAGCACCAGCAATTTCTGCCTAACTTTTGCCCCCCCCCCCACTCAGTGTGGCATCACAACTGAACTGGGCACATCATCCAGGCTGTGGTCTCCTGTTTCTAAGGTGCCACTGTTACTGTTTATTATGTTGTTTATTATGTATTCATTGCTTTCTACTCAGTTGATGGAAAGGAAGTTTGATGTTTTCCAAAATTAAGAGCCTGTACTACTTGATTGATGCTAGTTATTCTGAGAATAGTGTTTGTCAAACTGTTAGTCACTGGTCAGTTTTAATAGAAACAAATACCACCTTTGTGCCTTAAAATTCACCAAGACTGACAATTGCTTGAGTATCTTTCCCCCCACCCCACAAAGTGCTTTGTAAGCACTCTACAACTAAGCTATACCCTCTATTTATTTGAGTCTCTGATTATGCCTCTTTTTCAGTATGATCTGCCCAGTACTGTACTGTCCACCTTGTGGTATAGTTAGAGAGGTAGAATGACCACAGATTTAACATGTCTGCCCTCTATTAGGTTCTTCCTAATGTCTTTGCTCATAAGCAGAATCTTCCATTCACAGCTTCTGCTGCTTTTTCAAGTGGGTCTGTACAGCACCCTGCTTACAGACAACTTATATGTGTGCTATATAGAAATGAATCTGCCCCAAGGTGGGGAGGGAGACAGAGACTGATAGCCACAACTGCTTTGTCTAGTATTTGAGCATGGTATTCTTGCTTCTTGGGAAAATTATACATGCAGTTTTGAAAGTATTAGTTGAGAAAGTTGTCTTCCCCCTTCAAGCAGTATGACCTAAGTAGAGGGATACATTGGTTTTTGTTCATTTAACTATATGGTAAACACACACACCCCGTGGTTGGTGTCTTTGGTTCTGTGCTATGAGAAATGTCTATTTACTCTTTGTCTCTGCTCCTGGCGCAGAGCTCATAAACAGAGGCTCTTCTGTGATACTTGATCTGGAGTCCTTAGTTCTGACAGTTCTTTCTAGGATGCTGAGGCCCTCCAGAGTGATAAGATCATTGTTTGGCATGTTGACAAGATGATAGGTAGCTGGAGGTCCTAGACAGCTTCAGGATGACTTTAGTCACAGGAAGACACAGGTGAGGTCAGAGAAGGGTAGAGGCCAACAGGGCCTTCCTCCATGCTTTTGTTTGTGCATCTTTTCAATGGACTCTTTTCACACTCTATCCTTTATAGTAAACCAGCAATAGTAAACCTGCCTGTAGTCTGTGAAACGCTCTGGCAAATTCTCAAACATGAGAAGGATGTTGGGGGCACCATGCAACACTTTAGTGTGAGTGACCTAGGCTAATGATTAGTATTTGAAGTGGGAGCAGACTGGGAAATCTCCCCAACTCCCTATACATAGGGTCAGATTTGAACTAAACTGTCAGACACCACATTGCTATCCTCAGATTGGAGGGCAAAAAGATATGGGAAAAGCCCATATACATTTGGAGTCAGAAATGTTGGAATGAGAAACAGGTCAGAGTGACACATGTACATGTTATGTGCTGAATGATATCTGGTACCTGTGCATATCTTCATGGGTGATTGCTAGTCACTGATGATGCAAGGCTGCCCTTAGGTGCATGCAGACTCCTGTATCCTATCTGGAGAACACTTCTGAAAATCACAAGCTGTTGTTATCAGTGTTGGCTTGTAAATCAATATATATATATATATATATATATATATATATATGTGTGTGTGTGTATATATACAGATATATGTATATATTGATATATATGTGTGTATATATATCAATATATATGATATATGTACATATACATGTGATATATATATATGTCTTTTGTAGACCTCATTCACCCAGAAAGAATCTACAACCATATACTGTATTTTGTTTCCTAAAATGAAGGGGCTGTTGTTTTTGTGACCTTTTCTTTTTTTTTTAATTTAATATTTATTGTCCATAATGAGTTACATTATTTAGTGGGCAAACCATGCATTGTTATCCCGACTTCCCCAATTCCCCCCCTCCCCATCCCTGATCAGTTGTATATCCTCCTTCGTGGGCTGTCTGTATTAGTCCTTGTGGCAAGGGATCCTGTATATCTTAGTACTCATCCCGGTCTTCCTGG